>VYXC01005579.1:0-21272 GCA_013397175.1 Platysteira castanea | reverse complement strand
AAAATAAACGCGTTGCAACACCCTGTTTTGCGCATAGGTTCTCTGGACTTTCTCTTTTGTCCTGCATGATAACTACATGCTTTCTCTTTTACATTTCAGGTATACAATTCAGTGGGCGCCCTGGCAAAGGCTGTCTTTGAGAAAATGTTCCTGTGGATGGTTGTTCGCATCAACCAACAGCTGGATACGAAGCAGCCCAGGCAGTACTTCATTGGTGTCCTGGACATTGCCGGCTTTGAGATCTTTGATGTAAGGAACAGGGGTTTATTAGCATGCTTGTTAAAGTTACACTGTTATGTGATAAAATACTTCAGAAGGAATGCTGCTGGGTTTTTTTTCTTTCTGTTTTGTTTTATTTTTTACATATGGTTTGATCTTTTATAGTGTGTCTAAAGCATTCTGATTCCCACAGGGTTTTAATTGGAAATAGTTTTTTGTTTTGCACATATGCCAATGGAAATCTCTACGTGCAGATTTTTTACTGAAGTCTTGGCACATGCTTTGAAATCAACGTTTGTGAATGTTGGATATAGTTTTGTGCTGTGCACTCTCCTGTAACTGAATTAGCACAATCAAGTAGATATCAAAGCTGACAAAGCCTGAGTTAATAAAATTATCTAAGCTTCTAGAGTTGTAAATACAGAAAAAGTTCAGATTGACATAAGACACACACTGAAAGAAGTTCCAAACTCCTGGATGAATAAAGGAGCACTTATAGATCCTCCTGTGTTTGGTACAAATAGCCAGCACTCTTCTTTATCCCTAACTTACTTATTTTACATTAATAATAATCTTGATTTTTAATTGTGCAGTTCAACAGCCTGGAGCAGCTGTGCATCAACTTCACCAATGAGAAACTGCAACAGTTCTTCAACCACCACATGTTCGTGCTGGAGCAGGAGGAGTACAAGAAGGAGGGAATTGAATGGGAGTTCATTGACTTTGGAATGGACCTGGCTGCCTGCATTGAGCTCATTGAGAAGGTATTTCTGTAATTCACAATGTCAGGCATTTTCAGAATTGCATTAATTTTAAATATATTTATAAATTCAGCTTGAAATGGTAAACGTGATACTGCAAATACATCAGTTTGTATTATTTTACGGTTTGCTGAGCAGAACAACCCCTGAGAGCAGTAATATTGTCCCACTCAGGAAGCTATTTAATCTCTGAATCATTCTGCCTTTTCACCTTGTCCTCCCTCCTTCCTTGTGCTTCTCCCAGCCCATGGGCATCTTCTCCATCCTGGAAGAGGAGTGCATGTTCCCCAAGGCAACTGACACCTCTTTCAAGAACAAGCTCTATGACCAGCACCTGGGCAAGTGCAGCAACTTCCAAAAGCCCAAGCCTGGCAAAGGCAAGGCTGAGGCCCACTTCTCCCTGGTGCACTACGCTGGAACAGTGGACTACAACATCTCTGGCTGGCTTGACAAGAACAAGGACCCTCTGAATGAAACTGTTGTGGGGCTGTACCAGAAATCATCCTTGAAGACACTGGCCTTACTCTTTGCCTCTGCTGGAGGAGAGGCAGGTCAGTTCTCTGAAATTCATATTTCCATGTTTATTTAATGACTCTATCAGAGCCATGAATATCAGCTATTGTTCTTTTCTATGTTCCATTCTTATAATGAATGGTATATATGAAAAAACTTGGTCTTTACAAGCTGTAAAACCATCTCTGTTTTTCTTTTTTTCTTTTTTTTTTTTTTTTGTGTTTTTCAGAGGCTAGTGGTGGTGGTGGTGGCAAGAAGGGAGGCAAGAAGAAGGGTTCTTCTTTCCAGACTGTCTCAGCTCTTTTCAGGGTGAGTACAGAAGTCATTCTCTCTGCTTCTTTCCTGTGTTATTTGTTTGTTTGTTTGTTTTGAGTTGAAGATTGTAAAACCTCACTCTAGCTTCAACAAGTCCATTTAACTGCAGCTGTTAACGTTTTTCTGTATCAAGAATAATACTTTGGTTATTCATAAAAGAGCTGACAGCAAGTCAGCTGAGGCCAGCTGAGGAAGATATATCTTGATCTCACCTTTCTTCAAACGCTAGAAAAAGCACTTAGGCTACATTCAGGCTACACACCAAGGTAAAAACCATAAGAATATGGTTATTACAAAGAAACATCTTTTACTCAAAATTATGCTTTTTGCTGTGAGCAGCTGGTCACCATACTCCATAGGTGTTCTCACTGAGTGGATATATCCCCTAGTCTTGTAAAAACATATTGCAAATTTTGTGATTTTCTCTCCTGCTCAAGAGTGAAAGACAGAAGAAAACTCACGGTAAGATGGCTATAGTTGGGAATCACAAATCTATTAATGTTTTCCAAGACTTTTCTCACATCTGCAAGTGTAACTGAGGAGGTACTATTTGCTAATTAAAAATCTTTACTCATGATTCCACAGGAGAATCTCAACAAGCTGATGACCAATCTGCGGAGCACTCACCCACATTTTGTGCGCTGTATCATCCCAAACGAGTCTAAAACACCTGGTAAGAACCCCAAGCAGAGGTAAAAAGTAGCATGATTCAGCCATTATTCTCTATGTTTTATCATGAATAATCAAATAATTGTCTTATTTCTTAGGTGCCATGGAGCATGAACTGGTGCTTCACCAGCTGCGCTGTAACGGCGTGCTGGAAGGGATCAGGATTTGCAGGAAGGGATTCCCCAGCAGAATCCTCTATGCTGATTTCAAACAGAGGTCAGTTTTCTTTCCATTTTCCATTCTGTCTTTAGTGCAGACATTTTATGTCTTAACTATTTTAACACTTGCGGTATTTTTTAATGCCACCTCTTTCTGATTATAACTGGAAGAACAGGGAATGTTGGGGTGGATAACAAAAGGCAACATATATGGCTAGCAAAAGAAAAATTGTTCAGAAATGAATAGGTGTCCTCACTGACTGCTGGGGCGTCTGAGTATGGGAGCACAGTGATTACAAGATTAATAAATGCAGTTTGGGATTCAGCAGGTTCTCGGGTAAAAATTACAAACTAAGGAGTTCCTTGGCCATTGCATCAGCTGCAAGTTTAAGGGGAAGAGGCTTTTTTCCTATACGGAGAGTATAGGAGAGTAGCAATGTTCCTCTCAAGCAATTTTTTACAGCATAGTTTAAGTAAAAGGATATGGGTTAAACTGACTGGAGATCAGTGTCCTCTTCATCATGACTGGTCCCCTAGAGACTGGAAAAGTTTCCTTAAGTTTGTTAACAGGTTAAGACTTCATAAGAAGGGTATCTCTAAACAAGAGATGGAATTCCACCTTCCTCAGCCTGATTCTGCTGCAAACACTGCTCTTGCTTTCAGTAAACAAAATATTCTTATGATTTGACATTGTCTTCATTCCTATTTCTTCTAATTCCATAGATACAAGGTGCTTAATGCCAGTGCCATCCCCGAGGGACAGTTCATCGATAGCAAGAAGGCTTCTGAGAAGCTCCTTGGGTCAATCGATGTGGACCACACCCAGTACAAATTTGGACACACCAAGGTAACAAACGCCTCCATTCACAGTGTCCCTGGGCTTTGCTCTACCTGACAGTGATGTGCTGCAACATTCCCTCTCTCAAGGTGTTCTTCAAAGCTGGGCTGCTGGGACTCCTGGAGGAGATGAGGGATGAGAAGCTGGCACAGCTCATCACCCGTACCCAGGCCAGGTGCAGGGGCTACCTGATGAGGGTGGAATACCAGAGAATGGTGGAGCGGAGGTACCCATTCCTCTTCTTCAGTTAAAGTCACTCTGCTCATGGGAAAGTGTTGACAGTCATCAGACTTGAGAATGTTCATTGCACTTTTTAATTATGCCTCAGGGAGTCAATCTTCTGCATCCAGTACAATGTTCGTTCATTCATGAACGTCAAACACTGGCCCTGGATGAAGCTGTTCTTCAAGATCAAGCCCTTGCTGAAGAGTGCAGAGTCTGAGAAGGAGATGGCCAACATGAAGGGAGAGTTTGAGAAAACCAAGGAGGAGCTTGCGAAGTCTGAGGCAAAGCGGAAGGAGCTGGAGGAGAAAATGGCATCTCTAATGCAGGAAAAAAATGACCTGCAGCTCCAGGTGCAATCTGTAAGTATCATTATTGTATTTCTTCCAGGTACTCTTACAGCACATAACTCTCATGTTACACAATAAATTGTCTGAGAAAATATTTTAATACGAATAATAGAAGGTAAAATTCAGACCACTCAGTGTCAACATTATAATATGAGGTTCTAGCTTGGGAATGACTTTTGTAACATGTATGCCCATAGGTCTGTTTCTTGATGCTCACAATACAGTGTTCAGTGTAGTCACTGGAGATTTAGTATTTACAGTTAATGAAGTCTGTAGAGCAATTCATTCGACAACTTACTCTGGTTTCAATTAGTTGCCCAGATAAAAGACCTCTATGCCATTTTATATGATCCATGTTATGTCACCTGTCTTTCTCCAACCACTGTTCCAGGAGGACACAAAAACCCTCTGCATTCTGTCACAGCCTTATATGTACCTCCTTAATCCACTGGGAGATCAAAGGATTGGTCAATATTTAAACATTACCTCGTGTCTTTAGATATTTTCTTCAGAGATTCAAAATTAAGTCAGGTTCAAATTAAAACCTCTAATTGCACCTAGATTATATATCAGTTTATCTAGCCCAAAGAAAATTAATTCAAAGTCAGTCTTGCCAAGAAAAGCTTATAGAAAGATAAAGAAAGAAAGATCTCTACAAAATTATATACAGAACTTAACTTTCAGAGAAAGTAATCAAAGCTCTTGAGAATGAAAGTATTACTGGATATTATCTTATCTATAAGGAAAAAAAAGAGGGAATAATTGATGTAAAAAAATTAAATAGAATAAAAACCTACTCTGATTAAAAAGAGATCGTGCAAAAAATCACTTCCTAAAAGAAAACAAAAAAGAATAATTCCATGTTTCTTTTCCTCAGCGGGAAATACCATTTCTCTGTTGAGCTTTTGCGAACAGTTGTGATTAGCAAATAAAACTATGTTTCTCTAATAGGAAGCTGATGCCTTGGCTGATGCTGAGGAAAGGTGTGACCAGCTCATCAAAACCAAAATCCAGCTGGAAGCCAAGATTAAGGAGGTGACTGAAAGGGCTGAGGATGAAGAGGAAATTAATGCTGAGCTGACAGCCAAGAAGAGGAAACTGGAGGATGAATGTTCAGAGCTGAAGAAAGATATTGATGACCTTGAGCTAACACTGGCCAAGGTGGAGAAGGAGAAACACGCCACTGAAAACAAGGTACGAGGCAGAACCTGTCACTTACATTACAGAAAAGAGTCCTGTGCTATTCCAGGATTTCTATATCTACTTCCTTTACTTACACTTGCTCCCTTCTTCCTAAAGGTGAAGAACCTGACTGAGGAGATGGCAGCCCTGGACGAGACCATCGCCAAGCTGACGAAAGAGAAGAAAGCCCTCCAAGAGGCCCATCAGCAGACCCTGGATGACCTGCAGGCAGAAGAAGACAAAGTCAATACACTGACCAAAGCCAAGACCAAGCTGGAGCAGCAAGTGGACGATGTAAGCACACAGACATAGAGCAGGAACAGGACAGGTATGGAGTCTGACCTGGCTGGAAGAGCACTGACGGTCTTGTTGTGTTCAGCTGGAAGGGTCCCTGGAGCAAGAGAAGAAACTGCGCATGGACCTGGAGAGAGCTAAGAGGAAACTGGAAGGAGACCTGAAGCTGGCCCAAGACAGCATCATGGATTTGGAGAATGACAAGCAGCAGCTGGATGAGAAACTGAAGAAGTAAGTGTGGCTCTGGGGCACCTGAGTGCTGGGCTGGAGCACTTGTCCTTTTTCTTTGAGCTCTAACACGGTTCGCTTTGCCCAAAGGAAAGACTTTGAAATCAGCCAGATCCAGAGCAAAACTGAGGATGAACAAGCCCTGGGCATGCAACTTCAGAAGAAAATCAAGGAGCTGCAGGCAAGACTGTTCCTTCCCCCCCCTTGTTCAGGCTCAGCCCCGGCAGGAGAAGGGCATGGGTGTGAAGGTTCCCTCGTGTTCTCCAGGCCCGTATTGAGGAGCTGGAGGAGGAGATTGAGGCCGAGCGAACCTCTCGCGCTAAAGCAGAGAAGCATCGCGCTGACCTGTCGAGGGAGCTGGAGGAGATCAGCGAGCGCCTGGAGGAAGCAGGAGGGGCGACAGCAGCTCAGGTTGAGATGAACAAGAAGCGTGAGGCAGAATTCCAGAAGATGCGCCGTGACCTGGAAGAGGCCACGCTGCAGCACGAAGCCACGGCTGCCGCCCTGCGCAAGAAGCACGCGGACAGCACAGCTGAGCTGGGGGAGCAGATCGACAACCTGCAACGCGTGAAGCAGAAGCTGGAGAAGGAGAAGAGTGAGCTGAAGATGGAGATTGATGACTTGGCCAGTAACATGGAGTCTGTCTCCAAAGCCAAGGTACACAAATATTTTATAGGCTCGTTGACCCAGTGGAATACAACACAACTTCTTGCACCTGGCCTTCTTTAGAGTGTGGACGGTTAACTCATCACTTTCCATATGCTGCAACACAGGCAAACCTGGAGAAGATGTGCCGCACACTGGAAGATCAGCTGAGTGAGATTAAGACCAAGGAAGAAGAGCATCAGCGCATGATCAATGACCTCAATGCTCAAAGAGCTCGTCTGCAGACAGAAGCAGGTGAGACAAATGCATCTACATGTGCAGATCAAAAATCTCTCAGAGTTAATGCAAAAATGACTCTTCTGGGCACATGGTCTGTCCAATACACTTTGTGTCACATACGAAATGCTTGCAATGGCATCATAAGTTTCAGCCTGGACTGCAAACTATCAGGTTTTACATCTCCAAATGTTTGCAATATCACAATCAATGGCATTAAAACTGTTGTGTATCTGCAAATTTTCTCAGGTGAATATTCACGCCAGGTTGAGGAGAAGGATGCTTTGGTTTCTCAGCTGTCAAGAGGCAAACAGGCTTTCACCCAACAGACTGAGGAACTCAAGAGGCATTTAGAGGAAGAGATAAAGGTGAGAAGGCTTTTTCCTAAATATTTAAATCACTTAATCAACCAGATCAAAGGGAGAAAAATAACCACTTAAATAATGGAGTGCAAGTTTTCCCATAGTAGCATTGCTTCTCTTTCCATGCAGTCTATCCATTAATTCTTTTGCAGATTCACAGATCTTTCTCATCACAGGTCTTTCTAAGATCTTCTCATTAAGGAGATTTTCCAGAATGTTTCCATTCATTTTCATTCTGCTATTTTTTCCCCAAGGCCAAGAATGCCCTGGCCCATGCCCTGCAATCTGCTCGCCACGACTGTGACTTGCTCCGGGAACAATATGAGGAGGAGCAGGAGGCCAAGGGGGAGCTGCAGCGAGCCCTGTCCAAGGCCAACAGCGAAGTGGCCCAGTGGAGAACCAAATACGAGACGGACGCGATTCAGCGCACGGAGGAGCTCGAGGAAGCCAAGTATGTGGAGAACATGGGAAAGGGTGGCAGAGACTAAGACTGCAAATTTTAGGAGAACCCTATGACACTGTCAGGAAGAAGTTAGCGTCCTCCTTTGGGTAGGGTCACAAAGAGACAAAATATGACAGAAAGCAGGTACACACTGGGTAAAAGCAGAAAGGTCCGGAAGAGCAGAGAGATGCCAGCAGAAAGGGAACTGTAGCAGGGTTGCTTCAGAATTCAGACATGGAAATAGAGTGACTGTCTGGGAGAAGTCTTACACCCCTCTGTGAATGGGGGTCACACACTACCAAGAGGCTGAGTTTGCTCTCGTGAAAAACATGTTGCTTCACACCACAGGCTACCATTTGCTTACTTATGCATACCACTTTACAGGAAGAAGCTGGCACAGCGCCTGCAGGATGCAGAGGAACATGTTGAGGCTGTCAATGCCAAATGTGCCTCCCTGGAAAAGACAAAGCAGAGGCTGCAGAATGAAGTGGAGGACCTGATGATTGATGTGGAGAGATCCAATGCTGCCTGCGCTGCTCTGGATAAGAAGCAGAAGAACTTTGACAAGGTCTTTTGGCTTCCAGCACCAGGACTCCTGGCCAGAGCACCCCCCCATGACTGCCACATCCCTCCTCACACCCGGTTTCTCTTCAGATCCTGGCAGAATGGAAGCAGAAGTATGAGGAAACGCAGGCTGAGCTGGAGGCCTCACAGAAGGAGTCGCGCTCTCTCAGCACGGAGCTGTTCAAGATGAAGAATGCCTATGAGGAGTCCTTGGACCACCTGGAAACAATGAAGCGGGAGAACAAGAACCTGCAGCGTAAGTCCCTGGTGCTCTGCTTCTCACTGGGCTTTCTCACTAGCTTGTCTATCTACCACACTTAATGGGTCTGGGCCTGCAGGGGTAAGAACATGCCTGGCACCTTCATACACCAGAGCCTTTCTCCATTCTGCTCTGTGCCTGACCATGCTGCTTTTCACCCTTCCTTGCAGAGGAGATTTCTGACCTCACGGAGCAGATTGCCGAGGGAGGAAAGGCAATTCATGAGCTGGAGAAAGTCAAGAAGCAGGTTGAGCAGGAGAAATCTGAAATCCAGGCTGCTCTGGAGGAAGCTGAGGTACAGGACCATAATCACTGGTGTCTGCAGTGAATAAATTAGGAAATAGGGTTCAAAAAGGCCTGGGTTCCCCTCTGTTCTGGCTGAGGAGTGCAGACAGCTGAGATCTCTGGGAATATTTTGCAATTCCCTAGAATGCAAGGAGAGAGTTTATCGATGTTATCAATGTTTGTGTCCACTTGCCCAGGCCTCCCTGGAACATGAAGAGGGGAAGATCCTGCGCCTGCAGCTTGAGCTCAACCAAGTGAAGTCTGAGATTGACAGGAAGATAGCAGAGAAAGATGAGGAGATTGACCAGATGAAGAGAAACCACCTCCGAGTTGTGGACTCCATGCAGAGCACCCTGGATGCTGAGATCAGGAGCAGGAATGAAGCCCTGAGGCTGAAGAAGAAGATGGAGGGAGACCTGAATGAAATGGAGATCCAGCTGAGCCATGCCAACCGCCAGGCTGCAGAGGCCCAAAAGAACCTCAGAAACACCCAGGCAGTGCTCAAGGTATGGCATAATAAAGATGTGCTGATTTCTGACACAGCTAAGATTTTTCCTGTGTTCTAATTCTTTCAGTTCTATATTGATGGAAAAATAGGAAATAGGAAAATAGAAAATACACTCCTCCCAATCTGTCAAATCTCTCTTTCCAGGATACCCAGATACACTTGGACGATGCTCTCAGGACACAGGATGACCTGAAGGAGCAGGTGGCCATGGTGGAGCGCAGAGCAAACCTGCTGCAGGCTGAAGTTGAGGAGCTCCGGGCAGCCCTGGAGCAGACGGAGCGGTCGAGGAAATTGGCTGAGCAGGAGCTTCTGGATGCAAGTGAGCGTGTGCAGCTCCTTCATAGCCAGGTTAGTCTATAAACATAGGTAGTATTTATATTATTGCTCCATACATGTAAATGAACTGAAGACTGGCTGAACTGTAACAGTATTCTGTTCAATGTAGGGGCTTTCACAGTAAATAAGAAGTAATAGGTGATAGATAATATTAAGACTATCTTTTCAGATGTAGATACAATATGAATTTCACTAGACTACAGTATAGATACCTTAATATTAACAAACTGAGAGAAGTGCATGAGGTTCTTACTCTTTTACTTGAGTTCAACACCTTTCACATTTCCATTTGAGACTTAAAGGCACATGTAGCCTGACCATGAACAAAACAGGACCACACTAACTCTGTCATTAATGTAATTTAGCAACGTGATTGTAAGTATTCTTTAGAACCATCTCAAAGTTTTATGGTCACTAGACTGAAAATGGTAAGGAAAGTATTTTTTTCATTTTTCAGTCTAAATTCCTTCTTTGTTTTCTGACAAACTGAGAAAAGACTTCATGGAGTATACTCATGAAATACCAAAGCACATCATATCTGAGAAATTAAAAGCTACTATAGTAGTCCTCTTAGAATCTCATGTGACCTGATAGCACAATCTATATTAAAAAAACCACTTATGATGTACTTGATATGATACTGCAAGCTAACAAAAACAAAATCATGTTCATGCTCTTCAACAGAACACCAGCTTGATCAACACCAAGAAGAAGCTGGAAACAGACATTGCCCAAATCCAGGGTGAAATGGAGGATACCATCCAGGAAGCCCGCAATGCTGAGGAGAAGGCCAAGAAGGCCATCACAGATGTGAGTTGGGCGCTCCTGGCATTGCTGATGGTGAATGTACTCTTCCCGAAATATCTCCAGTCCTAAAATGGCTTTGACCCTTTGCTCTGATCAGGCGGCCATGATGGCAGAAGAGCTGAAGAAGGAGCAGGACACCAGTGCCCACCTGGAGAGGATGAAGAAGAACCTGGACCAGACCGTGAAGGACCTGCAGCACCGCCTGGAAGAGGCCGAGCAGCTGGCACTGAAGGGAGGGAAGAAGCAGATCCAGAAGCTGGAGGCCAGGGTGTGTAGGGCTGGGGTTGTGTGTGAGTGAGGCTGTCCTTGGAGAGACATTGCCAGGGAAGCTGCAGGGCTGGGCTTGTCCTTGCAGGTGCGGGAGCTGGAAGGGGAGGTTGATGCTGAGCAGAAGCGCAGCGCTGAGGCCGTGAAGGGCGTGCGCAAGTACGAGCGGAGGGTGAAGGAACTGACCTACCAGGTAAGGCAGCAGGTCTCCTGCTCTGGCAGGGTTTGCTCACAGCAAGTCCCATTCTGCACACACCATCCCCAAGGGGAATTGTTAGCCTCACGTGATGCAGAACCAACAATTAACTCTCTTTCTTTTTTATCAACCACTTTAGTCTGAGGAAGACAGGAAGAATGTCCTCAGGCTGCAGGATCTGGTGGACAAGCTGCAAATGAAAGTGAAATCCTACAAGAGACAAGCTGAGGAGGCTGTAAGTACCAGTTTGTCCAAACCAGACTTTTTTCTGGTGGAGGTAGAATTCTGCATTTATGTTTTTCTCTGTCTAGCTTTTTGAAATCTTGACTGTTTTGATGCAACATGATGATATTTTGCTACAATGGGGAATGTGAGAGTAAGACTTGCTGGATTTTGGAGGAAATATAGTTCCCCAACCCTATTTGTTTTGCTGTAAGCCTCAACTACCACTCTATTTCTTCCTTTATACTTTGCCCTGGATGTCAGAAACAGCTGTCAGTCTGTATATTCAGGTCTGTGACATGAACTCTGCTTAGACCATGCTGTGTATGTCTTTTTGACATTCCAATATTCTTTTCTCTTCTGACACACATAACATCCCAAACAGCTTCTCATCTTGGTTTTGAATCTGCTCTGCTAGCCCAATTGTGGCAGTTGAATTTTTGTTTGCTGAGTTTTCACATAATAAATGCCCACACACTGCCTGTTGTGTTCACAACTCCCTCTCCCCTCACAGGAGGAGCTGTCCAATGTCAACCTCTCCAAGTTCCGCAAGATCCAGCACGAGCTGCAGGCAGCCGAGGAGCGGGCTGACATTGCAGAGTCACAGGTCAACAAGCTCCGAGTAAAGAGCCGGGAGTTTCACAGCAAGAAGATAGAAGAGGAATAATGAGGTTCCCAAGGCTAAAAAGTGACTTGAGGCATGCATAAAATGTAAACCTCTGTGTTTCATTCTTCAGTAATTATCATTTATGTCTAGGTAATAAAGAGAGTAGAGAGCTTTGCATATGAACAGTGACTAGCATGCTTTATTTATTTATTTACTTATTCTAGCATTATTTTTGAAGTACATGTACAGAGTTCATTTTCGCAATTAAAAGTATATCAAACAGCAAAGCATTTTTACATTTCCATTTTAAAAAATGCATGAAGAACGGTAACAATTACATGGATTTATTATTCCTCTTGCAATGAGAAGTATGCATTTCTTTGATGGAGTAAGACTACATTCTTTCAAATTATTCTGGTCAGTTCTTAGGAAAAAAAAGAAATAATATAATAGGAATAAAGATTCCTGAAGCATTTAGCATACACACACATACAATATAAAAATATGTATATAACTACATATATATATTTTATTAATTTATTAATAATTTAAAAAGTCTTTATTATAATTTATTTTTTTAATAATTTATTTATTAATTTATTAATAATTGAAAAATGTTGCTTATTTGGTTAAGATTAAAAAGTATGGGAAACTCAAATTTCATTCCAAGCATTGACAGGCAGTCAAACCAACATGGCAAGGAAGTGGCACGAAGAGATATCCTCACTTCCTTTCTCTAAAGTAATTTTGTTTCATGCACAGCACAAAATTATATCCATTCACATGCAGGATGAGTGAGAAGAATACACATTTAAAAGGCTATGGAAGAAAGAATAGCTAAGACTGAGGACTTTATTTATAATTTCAGTCAAACCTTCTACTGCCTTTCTAGGCTCAACCCTTCTGCTCTGTGCACAACCTGACTCTCCTGTCTGTTTATTGTCATTCTCAACATACTGGGCCCGTTCATTTTCCTAAGAATAGATTATTAGCCCACAATATTGTATTTTACATTAAGCTAAACTAGACATTCAACATTTACATGTTGGTTGGAAATATAAGGTAAAATACAACATTCGTTGGATAAGGTATCTAATTACTCATCACACTTTACAGATGGGTAAGCAAATTAGATGGTTTGGGAATACATTCAATGTGTTTAAGGGCCTGGTAAATTAGAAGCAAAGCTGGATAGGTTTTCCTGTTATTGATAAACTTGTTTTTGCCAAGACACAGAGTAGAATACTGACTTGGTTGGTATTTTGTGTAAAGCTTTAGCAGCTCTCTCAAACTTGCTGTTCATTTAAAGCAAGTCCTAAACATCTTTGGCCATCCTACCATAACGGTCAGTCCCTAGCTGACCTTCATATTCCCTTTTGAATATTTTTTCTAATCCATCAGCCAGTCTACAAGTGCTGTAAAACCACTGCTTTAAAATGATAGACATTCTTAATAAAATATAAAAATAACATTTGAGCAGCAGAAGACAGCTGGAGCTGAGAAGGGACAATACTCTTACCATTTTAGATATGACAGTTCAGGATCCATCATAGCTGAGCATCTCTGGGATTTTTGGTGCTCTCTTGACCCCTTCAGATTATTGTGGCACACTTTTTATGAGCAGGACTTGTCTTCCCTGTGACTCTGGTGATGTTAAATACAGCCCAGCTGCATGGCGCATCACAGGATGTGTCAGTGTGCTTCTAAATGCCCTGCTCTTCTTAGGGCTTATCAGAGACCTCCATTAACACATCACTGTTTTTGTACCAGCTGCATTTCAAAAAGGGTGGCAGGGTGAACAAGGGAACTGCACTTGAGCTGAGAAGGAAAAGCTGTTTTCTACTCTTCTAGCACATTGCATTTCTCCTCCATCCATAGTTCTTTTGCTGTGCCAGAACTCCTTTGTGGACAGACACTGGCTGGACCATAACACTCCTGCCTACCACAAAGGCCACAATACAGATGGAAATGCTCCTGGAGCCAGCTTCAAGAGCTGCAGTAACCAAAGGGGCCCTCTGCCAACAAGGCAGAAGAGAGCGAACTTTGTTCTGCTAATGCTAACACATTTTTATTTTCCCATGTAGCTGCTTACCAACATCCAGCTCCTCTGCTGCAAAAGCAGGGCATGGGCGGGGAGCTGTGGGACGCAGGCAGGGGAGCTGTGGGAGGAGGCAGCTGGTCGGGCACAGCAGGGGAGATAGGAGGCCTCCACCAGGGCCTTGAACCACCCTCTCCCGTGCCGTTGGGCCCTGCGGAGGACACACCCGTAAATGCCAGCCGTGAGCTGGTTTTAAAGCTCTTTCGATTGGTTTATCCATCTTTCTGGGAATTTCAGCAGTTCCCTTTCTCATTTGAGTATTTTTTCAGCCTCAGTCACCCTGTGCTTTACCCTGACACCTCCCAGTCAGCACCTTCCTGAGCTCTGGCTGGCTCCCCTCACCCGCGGCACGTCTGCCGCAGGCCCGGGCAGGCTGAGGGCCCCACCGATGTCAGGGCTGTGTGATGGCAGTGCTGCAGGGCAGCGGGGTTGCTGGCCACGCTGCTGGACACCCACACACTGCCCACACTGCATCCCCTCTTCTAGGGTATTCTGCTTGGATGTGGTGCCCATCCAGACTGGCTGCAACCTCTTTGTCCAGGCACAAGGATGAGCGAGGGGAGCAGGGGGTGAGCCTGTCAGGCAATGAAGAAAAATATTGTGGTATGCTGCTTATTTAGTCCTTTCCTCTACTGATGAGGTAGTGAAGTATTGAATGAAGTACTGATGATAGCAGATAGTAAAGTATCAGGGAATCAATAGAGACCCAGACAACTTCTAGAATATAGCTAAAATGGGAAATAATTAATATTTTTCTCTATATTTTTTTTTTCTGGAATGTATCCTAAGTTAGTCTTTATGCCCTTTCAGGTTACAGTAGTTTGTTTAGTGAACCTCCACAATCAATTGCAATTGTTTTCCAGGTGGTGTTTTTCAGGGATTACAGTTTATCATTGTTGGCTTCTTGGAAAGCTGTGTTGTTAGCCCAAACTGAGCACACTGTAAAGGTAAAGTATGAACCGGTTATAATAAAAAAGAGAAATTTTTATTGGCATAGTTTTTGCCATTATGCTCAATAAGCAAAATTTGCCCTTTCAAAGTTTGCCTTAAACATTTTCCTTTTGAAGAAGCCACCACCTTTTAACAGGCCTCAGAGCTGGGTGAAAGGGTGGCTCAGGGTTCCCACTTCACTGCAGCCTCACTAGAAGGATTTATAGCTTCCTCTGCTCAGACAAATGCTGTGTCCCCTTTCTCAAGCAGCAATAGAGCAATTTTAGCTTCAGTTACTGAGCCAGTGTGAACACACTCAGAATGAACAACAAGGCAAAATCAGCAGGAACTGGACACAAGGAGAGAGAAATTTCAGTGAAGGATAAAGGTTCATTACTAGTGTTATACATAAGTTGGATATAATTCATGCTTGTATATATGTTGGTTATAACCTGGGCTTGTGTATGTTTTCTATTAGTTGTTGTTATAAGTTAGTTCTAATTCATGTTTATGTTATAATCTGTGCTGGTGTATGTTACATGTGTTAGTCACGATCCATGCTTATTCACAAATACAAGTTAAACCTCAATATAGTAAATGGAAAAAATCTCTGAAAAGAGTTAAAGCTAAAACTAAGGAAAACCAGCTCTGTGGTGCGGACAAAAGGCAAACACTCCCCTCCGGTTCGAGATAACCATATACAAAGGCCCAATTCCTGGGGAACAAGAACGTATCTGGAACATCAGCTCTCCGCCCAAGATACAATGGACTGCCCCGCACCAGTGATGGGCGATAATCGCCCTTGCTCGGAACATCTAAACAAGCCATTAACACGGATGGACGATCCAGTCCATCTAGGAGGCTCCATTGTCCCACCCAGAACTGAAAAGAAACACCCCGGAAAATCTTTGTTCTACCTCAGATTCTGAAGGGGAAGAGGCTCCGGGACTATGTCATATTGCTAGAGGCAAAAAAACCAGTATAAATTTAGACTGATCCAAACCAACCTCGGTGAACAGGGGAATTTGGTGCACCAGAGGCCAGTTCCATGCAGTTCACCCAGTGTCGATTCCTAGGCTTAATGCTCCGCATTTCCTTTGGTCGTGGCGTTTGTTTTTTATGCCGGTATTTTGGCAAATTAATAAAACTTATTTTTTCTTTATTATAAAAATAGGCTTTTCATTTATAACACTAGGTTTGGGTTTGCTACATGTGTGGGTGAGGTTCAGTTCCAAACTCAAATACCTACTTTTAGTCATCTTCATACCCAAATCAGTCTGTGGTGAGTGAGCTGAATGAGTTGCCATTGTAGACAACACTATTAGAGTCAAGCATATGTTTCAGCTCAGCCTAAGGCAGACAACTATATCAGGACAACTGAGTCATTTTCCAGTCCCCATGAGCTCAAGCTGTCACACTGGTGAGATATTGACTGGGAATAAAAAGCCAAATAAAGGAGGAAAAAGAGAAGTGAAAACAGATCAAGCAATATGTCACAGGCTGTGGAAGTTTTCAGTTTCATTTAATTTTGAAAAATCCTTTGCAAAACTATTTCGAGTCATCAAAGCTTTATGGATTATTCTTTATCTATTTTAAAAAATATTGCAAATTGTTATAAATGAAGCCAGATTACGTGCAAAAACACAATAACAATTTATTGAGAAACGTTACCAACAAAGTTTATGGCAAAAATAATAGCAAGACACCATCACCGAGAAGTCCTCTGTGCCAGCCGACACGGGTGAGTTCTGGCCCTAGCTTAGCGTCTGCCACGCTACAGCCTCCCAGAATCACCGGTTTGTGTCCATCTTCTGCCGGTTTATATACTGGTTTTTTTTAGCCCTCCGGCAGTGAAGCAGGTTTCGGGATGACATCACCTTCAGTGCCTCTCCTCTACCTCCACTGCCTCTCCTCTACCTCCACTGCCTCTCCTCTACCTCCTTCGAGGGTGTTTGCTGAGTAGAGTTGAATGGGAACAAAAGGTTTTCTATTGCCGTTCTGGGTTGAATGGAAACAGGATAATGTGACTCTCGATCGTGGCGCCTCGATCGTAGAGCTGGAGTCCCGTGGAACTTCGATCGTAGAGCCGGAGCCTTGCTTAAAATAGAAACAAAAGGTTTCTTCTGCTGATACGGGTGTGACAAAAGAAGAGGTTTGTCCAGATGTCTCGCTAATTGTCGGATCCTACCGGTCATGGGTGCTTAGCGCTGATATAGATAAGATGTCTCCATCTGCAGTCTGGGTNTGGTATCACACACTCATGACTTCTTTGAGTAGCATTTCTGAGGTAGGAGAAAATTGGGCAGGAAGTATGGCATACATTTAGCAAATTTGAATTCCATAATAAGGCTTCCTTTTAATTAAATACTTTTAACCCATACAGGCACGAATTTTATGAATTTCATGTATATCACAAATCAAGGCTTTTAGGCAACTATGAGCTTTATGCCAGTATTACATATGACTGTAGGAAAAACCATGAATTTTTCTTTCCTTTTTTTTTCTTTGCAGCCAGTTTTAATCCAGGTCAAAAACTGCATGCACCAGCAATATAAGACCATATATAGAGTCCTTGAAATACCTGAAACTAACCCTGAATTCCAATTCTCACACAATATAATTGCATTAAAGATGTGAGAGAAGTGCTGCTTTATATTCTGATGAGGGTTTAGCTGTTAGGGCTAAAGCATAGGCCTCAGGCTTGTCTTCAGTGGGAATTTACTCCAAACGTGAAACTGGTGTCTGTCAATCTCCTTCCCACACCCAGGATTACAGTGCCATCACAGAGATGCAGTCAGCTGAGAGAAGAGGAGGAAGGAATTACCTCACTTTCTTGTCCAGACCTCTGAGTAGGAGATGCTAAGAGAGAGAGGAGCACAACTGGTGCTGTAATTGGGGAGGCAGTACGCTGTGGGACCAGGTGAAGCTGCTGAGATGTGACACTTCAGATTTCCTTGTTTGTGGTAGGAACTATAGTTTGGAAAGTGAAGACCAATACATGAAAAAAACCCCAAAAACCCCAAAACCAAAAACAGCCCCCCCCCCTCCACCCCCAACAAACCAACCAACCAACCAACCAACCAAAACCACCACATTGGAAAAAAAAAAAAAAAACAAATCAAAACCAACCAACCAAAAGCCCCAACAAATCCAGGTTTGTTGCAAGGGGAAGAAATTTCTTCTCAGTAAAGCAAATGGTTCCACTGCTCTCTACACCACTCTGGTCCTTGTGGATATAGAACATGTGTCCCCTCTTTAAGCTGGATGGGGAATATCCCAGAGATCAGAACAGTAGATTGGCTTTTTACACAAACTATCATGAGTTTCAGATCCCTCTAAAAATAGTTGCCTGTCTTCCAGAGCAGCATAGGGTATGGCCTATTCTATTTTAGAGGATATAAACTTCTTAAATCTTTCCTAACACACTTATTGTGCAAAAGTAATGCTGAATGACTACCCTATGTTGAGACAGCACCTATCTCTCCTGATTCCAGTGGGATATATGTCTTAAGTTCAGTATAATGCTTCCATAGTCCTGTTCATATGATCTTTGAAACCCTTCAGCTCCAAAAATAGGAATTTGATTCCCGTGCCTTTTGTCTGGGACTTAACTCGATGACCTCAGACTTTGAAGCTTTTATCCTTAGGCTAAACTTGTTCCGCTCTCATATTGCTCCTTGTGTCCACGGAGACTTGCTGTTAGCCCACTGGAATCACATCCCTATTTACTTCACAGAATCACAGAATCAACTAGCTTGGAAAAGACCTTTGAGATCATCAAGTCCAACCTCACCTAACACCACCTTGTCAGCCAGACCACTGAGTGCCACATCCAGTCTTTTCTTAATCACCTCCATGGACTTCCTCTTCTTTATTCACATATCCTTCCTTATCACTACATTCAGACTCAACTCTTCAGTTGCTTTGGCTTTGGTCCATTCTAGTAGTTGGTCTTTCTTATCATCCCCTGATTCTCACTTCTGCAACTTCTGTTCCTTTTCAGATGCTTCCTCCTGCATGGGGATTTTCTTCCTCTAGCAATAACCCTGATTCTCAGTAGGACCTCTCCTGTTTTTCCACACTGAGGACTCTGAGCACTTGCAGCAGGCAGGAGTGTGTGCCTGCTCTCCATCCGTACATGTTTCCTACAAGACACACTGGCTGTTACTCTTCACTTTTTCTGTGCGAGTCAGCATCCGATGGATTACAGAACCAGTGTAGCCCCTTTCATCTCCTTTAGCACACCCTCCCACTTCCCCCCCTTCTCATGCTTTCTTGTCAAATTATTTATAGGACATTGATTCACAGACCTGTTATGTCTAATTATATCCATTCACTTCTAATATGAATCGCAATTCTGTTAGGAGTTAAGATTGCCAAAAATGTTTTGACCTAAGAATGAGGAGGTGGTGGCTACATATGCATATCAGATCCTATAAAAGTACCCTGGGATCTGTGTGTCTTGTCCTTTCTCAGAAATCTTCAAGGTAAGAGTTTCAGGGCTTGGGACCTGGGAGGTGGGGAATGAAGGGAAACTGGCCCTGAATTCCACAAGTTCCAGTGCGTTCCTACAGATGCTCACATTCATTCAATGGGAGTCTGCCAGTGTCAGCTGGGATTTTCAGTCTGCTTTCAAGCCATCCATATGTTTTCAGTCTATAAATGTTGTCAGGGGTGCAGCAGTAAGAAGTAAGTTACTAATCCTGGTTTTTAAACACTGTCCGTCTCCCAGTCTGCAACCCTTTGTCTCACAAAAGGTAAGATCTTGATTTATTCACTTTTTAGGGACAGGTAGAGTTGCTGTAAGGCAGGGCTTCTATGCAGGTATGCTGAAAATCCTTGTATTCATTGTATTTGTGTCCATTGTATAAATACAGTATGAGAATTGGGCTGGATTGTTGATATTTTTGTCACAAGATTCTTAAAAAGTGCGGACTTAAAAATACTGATCACTGCAGCATTGCCTACACTCTCCCCAGGAATCTCCAATAGAGACCAGTGCCTGGAGAAACTGTCCTAAGGAAAAAAAAAACCATCAGAAAGTTTCTTCCAATTATTTTGGGGGGATTTTCTGCATTTATCTTGAACATCAAGGGTCACTTGCACTGACTGTGAAACAACAGGAAAAGAAATATATATTTAAATAATATTAATATGTTCTTTTTTCATGTGGAAGCTTGAGGAATGTGGTTAGAATTTTGTGAATCAAAACTTCAAAGTGCTAAAAGCAAGCATTTCATTCTGAGCTTCCTTATAGGCTTGTTTCTGCCTCCAAAAATATTGCATAATTATAACAAAATTATATAAGCAAATATTTTTAATGACAGGCAACTGAATGAAGGATGATACCTACTTGGATAACTGGAAAAAGAGAGATGGAACCACAACTAAATTCAGTTTTAAATATTTACACCCAGGAAAATAAACTCTTCACTTTTACTTTCTACATTAATTTATATTAATTTTGTCAGATATTGTCACTAGGATATATCCCTCAAAATTATAAAATGTCGCAAAGCAATCATGTATATAACCGACATGCTTTGAGTCAGTGAAGGAGAGTTAGCATAACATTGATTTCAGGAAACATCAAACAAAAGAAAATAGTTTAATACTTTAAAAAGTCAATCTACTGACACATTACATACATATATTAATGAATACTAACCTACTATATATATTATACATTTTAATAGTATCATAAGGATATATTGTGATAACAGCATCCAGTGTCTATAAAATAACACAATATACAATATAGGTGTAATGTACATAATACAAACTAATATACTATAATAATATAACAGCGTAATATATGCTGACATAGTGTATACTAAGATATATAACATGGTAATGTTATTCCTCCTAGGAATAGTTAGTATTATTCCTGTTAGAAATCTTGTAAGAAAATGTGAGATAATATAAGCAATGTTAAAATTGCTGGTGAAAAATTGGGACCATTTTTCAACTTCATGTGTTTATTTTGTCAAATGGTCTTATTTGAGTTATAATGTATTATATTATAGGAAAAACATGTCATTAGAGACAAAACCAGTCAGGAAATTGCACCCATTCATTTGAATTGGTAACACCAATTTGTGTTGTGAAGTCTGTCTTTGCCTAAGAAGGTAAAGTAATTTTTTTGTTGTAAAAAATATTCTTCCTAATATCTAATCAAAACTATTTCAATTGTGAGCCACTCCCCTTTGTTCTGTTGCTCCAGGCCCTTGTCTAAAGTTTCCCTTCAAGTCTCTTGGAACTCCTTTAGGTAATGAAAGGCTGCTAGAAGGTCTCGTCGGAGTCTTCTCTTCTCCAGGATGAACTACCCCAGCTCTCCCAGCCTATTTCCAGAGCAGAAGGGCTCTGTCCCTTGGAGCCTCTCCATGGCCTCCTCTGGACTCACTCCAACAGCTCCATGTCCTTCCTGTGCTGGAACCCCAAGTACAAAAAGACAGAAAGCATTCTTCTGTAAATGTAATTGTCCAGTAGGACTAAAGCTCTGACCACCCAAAAAAAAGAAAAATTAATAGAAAAGAATTGCAGAATGGAACTTTGAATTAGCAGGGAAAAAAAAAGGCAACTCTATTGATACCTAAAGAAGAGCAATCTAATGTGTTATATAGGAGTGTTTCTTCCATCAAGCAGTATTTTAATATGTTCTCTACCCTCACAGATACTTGCTGTATTACATGTAATAAGCAGCAGCCATGTCTACAGACGCTGAGATGGCCGTTTTCGGGGAGGCGGCTCCTTACCTC
>VYXC01005576.1:100346-113204 GCA_013397175.1 Platysteira castanea | reverse complement strand
ATCCCTCCCGGAGCACGGGGACGCCCCGCCCGAGCCCCCCGCGCCCCAGCCCGCCGCGCACCCCTCTGCCAGGCGGTGGAGCAGGAGGTACCGCGCCCCCCCCAGGCTGACGGTGCCCCGGGAGCAGACGCACAGCGTCTGCCCCATCGCCCGTTCGCGTCATCGCCCGCCGCCGCGCGTCACTCGCCGCGTCACTCGCCGCGTCGCCCGGCGGGCGGGGCGCCACCGCCTCCCGCTGCCGCCGCGGCCGGCATCCCGGCATCCCTCCTCCTTGCAGCGGGCTCGTTTTGTCCTGCGGCACCTCCCGACCCCCCTGTCACCAGCTCTGTCACCAGCTCTAGCCCTCGGCCCCGGGACGTTTTCCTTTCCCTCATCCAGCAGCAGCAGCCCTCCGATCGGAGCTTCCCATCACCGCCTCTCTGATGTAATAAGCGGGCTGAGCTCAGTGGAAGGGTTCTGCGTGGTGGTGACACGTTAATGAGGCTCCTTGTCCCCTCACTGACATTCACCACCCCGCTGGGCACCAGGGATGTGCCCGCGGCCGGAGCTGGCTCGGGCGGCGTTGTGCCGCCTGCATCCCCTGCTGGGTGGGCTTTGCGGGGGCTGATGCGCGGCTGGCCAGACGTGGAGGGTCGGAGCCGCCCACCCCTTTCCCATGGTCCCGCCCCAGCTGTTCCAGCTGCCTGCGCTTGGGACCAGGAGAAGGAAGCGCCCGGCGCTGGCCAAGCGCCTTCTCGGATCACGTGGTGGTGGCGTCCACGTCCGCCTTCGTCCCCCTTCGTCCCGGGCCTGCCGAGCAGCCGGCCAGGATGGCGCTGCCGGCCCTCGCCCTGCTGCTGGCAGCGGGGCTCCTGCACACGCAGGTTAGCAAACAAGGGTGGAAAGTTTGGGAGAAGCGCGTAGGACTGAGGTGGGAAGGAGCCGGTGGGAGGCCTCCGGAATCTGCCTTACTTCCCGATCGGTCTCCCTGCTCTTCATGCTATGGCTCCCTCCTGCAGCAGCCCATGTCCCGCCCCAAAGTCCCGCTTCCATTCCCAGCTCTTGCCTGCCCTCGCAGCACCCACCCCAGCAGCACCCATCCCCCCAAATGCCACCAGCTCAGCCGCCGGGTCTTTGAGTAGCGGGGAAGACCCGTCACTGGAGGTTGCCCAGCTCATCTCTCCTGCTCCTGTCCCAGGAGGACAGTTTGGTACCCACTTCGGGGGAGGGCTCCTCCAAGAACCAGCCCCATCAGTGCTTGTCCCAGAAAGCACGGGAGGGGGCGGCTGGGCTTGGGAGGTTCTGCAGCCCTCCGGCTCTGCCCCTCTCCTGCAGGCCTCCCCTTCAGCACGCTCCTTCCAGCTGGATTACGAACACAACTGCTTCCGCAAGGACGGTGCCGCATTCCGCTACATCTCGGGCAGCATCCACTACGCCCGCGTCCCGCGCCCTGCCTGGAGGGACCGGCTGCTCAAGATGTACATGAGTGGGCTCAGCGCTGTGCAGGTGTAAGCCATGGCACAACCCTGACGGTGCACAGCCCACAGCCACCACGGGGTTTCTGGGATCAGTAGGAACAGAGACAAGTGTATTGTCTGACCACAAGGAGCAAGGACCAACACTTGCACTTGGCTATGACCCCTAGGTCACCCCTGCCTGACACAAGCCTGAGTGGGCTAGTTCCAGTCCAGCCCGAGCTGCCACACAGCTCAGGCTGCAGGCGAGTTCGCAGAAGCAGAGGGCCCAGCTGGTGGGATGGTTCCCTGTCATGCTGGGGTGCCCTTAGCCCCTGCATGCTTATCTTCCCTCTCACCCCAGCTACGTCCCCTGGAACTACCATGAGACACTGCCAGGAGTTTACGACTTCACTGGGAACCGGGATGTGGAAGCCTTCCTGGACCTGACAGCTGAGCTGGGACTTCTGGTGATCCTGCGGCCAGGGCCCTACATCTGCGCAGAGTGGGAGATGGTGAGCTCCAGCCCCCAGCCTGGCACAGAAGGGTGATGGGTGGTCTGGAAAGGGCACATCAGGGCTGGCCCTTCTGGCTGTCACACTGACTCCAGTGCCATGCCTGTCATGCCCAGGCTGCTGCCCCACAGGCCACACGCCGCACTGGTGCCAAGCACTAGCATCGTACTGGCTGATTTCAGCTCTGTGCAGGCCCAGGCTGCTGAGCAGTTTCTCTGCCTCTCTCTGTCGTGTGTGTTTCTCCAGGGTGGCCTGCCCGCCTGGCTGCTGTGGAAACCAGACATCATCCTGCGCACTTCCGACCCCGGTGAGGCTCAGCACAGGGCTCTGGCCACCATGTCCTTACAGCCTGGTGCCAGTCCTGGCATCCTCTCCATACACCTGCCAGCTCTGCATGTGAGGTCTTTCCCATCATCTTCTTCATTTTTTGGGAGCCCCATAGTTTGTACTCCACCTCTACTTCCCCATCTTGCTTGACCCTGCCCCATCCGCTCTGTCTTCCTCCTGGTAGGCTGGCTGCAGGTGGGCTGGGGTGGATGCTGCAGCCAGGCTGAGCTGCCCTCTGTCCCCCCAGCCTTCCTGGCAGCTGTGGACTCCTGGCTCCATATCCTGCTCCCCAAGATCAAACCACGCCTGTACCAGCACGGGGGGAATATCATCAGCGTGCAGGTAAGGTGCTGGGAGGCCCAGCCCCCTGCCCTGCTCTGGGTCATCCTTGGATGTGCCCCAAAAAGCCACCTGTATCCCCTACACAATGACCTTACCCAGTAAAGCTCAGATAAATCCCTACCAACTTCTGGACCTGGATCTAAATCCAAGGTCTGGGAATCTGAGGTACCTGCCATCACCCCAGCTGTAGTTTGAGGGACACTGACAGAGCTGGAGCTCATGCTGGGACTGGAAGGTTATGCTCAGGACCCACCTGGGGGTTGTCAGGACATCTGATGATGTCTGGAAGAGAGGGGGGAGCTGGGTGCTCACCCCAGTGGGCAGTGGGACCTGTCTGCAGCCCTGCCATGTGCACACTGGGTACCAGCCCCTGCCCTGCTCGCAGGTGGAGAATGAATATGGAAGCTACTATGCCTGCGACCATGGATACCTACAGCATCTGCTGGGCTCCTTTCGGGCCCTGCTGGGGAGAGAGGTGCTGCTCTTCACCACCGACAGCACGGGGGCGGAGGAGCTGCGCTGTGGCACGCTGCAGGGGCTCTATGCCACCATCGATTTTGGGCCAGGTACCCCATCGGGGAGGAGGAGGAGGAGAGCGAGGATGTGGATCCCTTGTCTGTCCTGCTCAAACATCCCTCTCTCTGCCTCCACAGGATCCAATGTGACAGAGGCATTTGGTGCCCAGCGCCGCGTGGAACCAAAGGGGCCCCTGGTGAGCTTGGCGTGGGTGCTGTGAGGGGAATGACCCGTGATGGCTTTGGGGAGGCAGAGGCGCCAGGCAGCGAGGCAAAGAGGGTGCAGGGAGCAGGGAGGACATGGTTGACATCCGGCTCCAGGCAGGTGACAGTCCCTTTCTCCTCCAGGTCAACTCTGAGTACTACACAGGGTGGCTGGACTACTGGGGGGAGGCACATGCCAGCACCAGCGCAGTGTGGGTGGCCCGGGGGCTGGAGGACATGCTGCAGCTGGGAGCCAGCATCAACATGCAAGTAGTCAGCTGGCAGAGGGCACAGCCAGCAGGGGAGTGGCCGTCACCTCTTGCCTTCATCCCATGGGGATCAGGCCAGCAGGGACTGTGGGTGCAGGAGGCACTGCCTGGTGAGCCCCTGCTGGAACTGTGGGGGTGCTGACTGGGCTCTCTGGGGTGTATCATAGGTACATGTTCCATGGAGGGACGAACTTTGCCTACTGGAGTGGTGAGTAGAGGCTTGCCCTAGGGAGGGAGGGGCACACTGCAGGGCTGGGGGGCTTTCCTTGGCCATCCCTGAGAAGCCTGCTTCAGGCTCTCGTTCTGTCCCATGGGGCAGGCTGACACATAGCCAAGGGCCCTTGAACCCAAGTTTGTCCCCTTCTGGGGACTCCTTTTGTCCCTGTGCAGCGGCTTACAGTTCTGGGTCATGCCCCCCGGCATTGCACTGCAGCCAGCCTGGGGCTGGGTTCCATGCCCTAGGCTGTGCCAGAGCCCCTTCCTCCAGCTCACATCACTTCCTTTGACAGGTGCTGACTACAAGGACCAGTACAAACCAGTGACCACCAGCTATGACTATGATGCCCCCCTCTCGGAGGCAGGAGACCCCACCGAGAAGCTGTTTGCCATTCGCACAGTCATCAGCAAGGTAACGAACCTGGCAGGAAGGGGACAGTACTGGGCACTGCTGCTTGTGCCAGGACAGTAGAGGCTACCAGCAGGGCAAGGGACATGTCCCTGCTTGCTGTGGGGGCAGCTGACAGTCTGCTGTTCAGTTCCAGCCCCTGCCAGCTGGTCCGATGCCACCTGCCACTCCCAAGTATGCCTATGGCTGGGTGGCCCTGCGGAAGGTGAGTGCCTGTCCTGAAGGCTGTACTGCCCCAGCATGGCACTGCTCAACTGGCCAGCACCCACCCCTCTCTTTGCAGTATGCTGAACTCCTGGATGTGTTGGATGTGCTGTGCCCCTGTGGGCCCATCCAGAGCCAGTTCCCTCTCACCTTTGAGGCTCTAAAGCAGGTGAGAGGCTGGGTGTAGTGGGGGACACTTCATGAGATGCTCCTGTCTGCCTGGCCCCGGCTCTGGGGCAGAGGAGCAGAGCTCACTTCCAGCCCCATTTCCCTTCCTGTGCCACTTTGCTGTGTCCTGCAGGCCCATGGCTTTGTGGTGTACCACACACAGCTGCCCTGGGATGTCCCGGACCCAGCCACGCTGGGCGCTCTTCCCCACAGCATCTGTGACCGTGGCTACGTGATGCTGCAGAAGGTGAGGCTGTGGGAGCACACCAGTCCCTGGGACAGTGCTTCGGAGGGCTATGGAACCTGCTGGCAGTGCAGCTGTGCCATGCCAGTATCTTGGGGACAGCCAGGGTGCCGACAGCCACACAGCCTTTGTGGGGTGGCTTTTGGGCCTAAATCTGCCCCCTTTGGGGTCAGAGAGCAGCCCTGGCTCTGGCGGGGCTGGCAGCAGGATGCTATGTGCCTGCTAGCAGTGTTGGGGGTGGTGGGATCTAAACACGGCCCAGCAGCACTGACCTTGTGGCTTTAGGAGTACCAGGGAACGCTGGAGCGAGACGGGCAGACAACACTGAATGTAACGGGCAGGGCAGGGGACACCCTGGACGTGGTCCTGGAGAACATGGGCAGGATCAGCTTCGGGGCCAACACCAGTGACTTCAAGGTAAGGGGAAAGGGCCCTGAGGCTCCAGAGGGGATGGCCTGTCAACCCACGTGACCAAATACCTCCTTTACTGCCACCTGTGACAGAGTCCAGCCTCGGTGGGGCCAATCCCAGTCCTGCTCCCTGGTTCATCTCAAACCTGCCAGGATAGGGCTCAGAGACTGGCACCCCTCTCCCACTTACGCTGCCACAGCTGCCAGGGCCCTTCGCTCCTTAGAGGGGATCCCATCCCACCTTCACTGCTGCAAGGGGAACGTGCCCTGGGGTTGCTAAGTGTCCTTCTGACTGTGGCAGATACTGCTGCTTCATTTTCCCTCCTGTTCCACCTCAGGGCTTGCTGGGAAACCTCTCATTGAACTCCACGCCTCTCAGCAACTGGCTGATCTATCCCCTGGCCATAGACACTGCAGTCCAGCAGGGCTGGCCCCACACTGCCCTGCCAGAATCCAGCAGTGGTGGCAGAGTGGGGCCAGCCTTCTATGCTGGGACCTTTGAGACACCTGGCATTGCCTGGGACACCTTTGTGAAATTCCCAGGTTGGAGCAAGGTAAGGCAGTGCATAATTGGGAAAGGGGTAAGTGTGAACTGGGACACAGCTCAGTCCTATCTCCATCATCTTCCAGGGACTGCTGTGGATAAATGGCTTCAACTTGGGCCGGTACTGGACCTGTCGTGGGCCCCAGCAGACCCTCTTTGTGCCTGGCTCGGTGCTGCACGTTGGCCGCCCCAACAATATTACTGTGCTGGAGCTGGAAGGGGCACCTCCCACTCCTCTCCTGCTCTTCCTCGACCGACCCCTTTACAACAGGACACTCGGCCGCAGCACCACGGCCACAGAGTAAACAGTGCTGGGCACTGGTCTCGCCTATCACTGGGGCTGCAGAGATGGCAGGGGGCTGATGAAGCACAGGGGCTAAGGAAAGTGGCCCAGGTCCTGGCACGGACATGCAGAGCTCCTGCCCTCCTCTGGGGACAGGCAGGGCCTGTGCTAATGAGTGAGGGACCCAGGATTGAGCTTGATTTGCATGTCAATGCCACACTCATCCCAAATAGTTCCAGTGCTCATGCTGACTCCCCCCATGCCCAGGGGGTCAAGGCACCACTTTATTGACAATGCAGGCAGAGGAAGTAGTTGCTAACATGACAAGGCTTCGATGCTGATGGCAGCCAGGAGAGGAGAGGTAGAAGCACAGCCTCGAGGGTGTCCACAGGCATGGCTGCAGGTAGCTCAGGGCTGCCGGGTCTGTAAGTGTCAGGATCTGTCCTTCCGCCTACAGACAGCAACCTATGAGGTGGCCATGAGAAAAGCTGGCAGCAGGACCCCTGGCTGGGGTCCCGGCCCCTCACACTAGCACATGGAGACCTCTCAGTTGTTAACTTCGCCAGTCACCACCCAGAGTGATATTCATGCCCAGAGCCTTGCCAGAGGTAGCCTGGAGAGTGACATGGCCAGCTCAGTCCCTCTGACCATCGCTGTTCCACAGGCTCTCCCTTGCTGCATGGCCAGTGCTCAGCCATATACCCACCACACTGGTCTTTGGTGGGTGGCAGCACTCTCCAGCGTTACGTGCGGCCAGCCTGGGCCCGGCGGTGGGTTTGCAGGCAGGCCGTGGAACAGAAGGAGAAGTCGAGGTAATGGAAAGGAATCCGTCCCAGCAGGGACTCTCCACAATGCCAGCAGCGGCTGCAGGAAAGAGAGAGCTGGCCCTGAGCAAAGGGGACACTTGCAAAAGAAGAGTAAAGGATTCCCTGCCTGGGCTGTGACACAAGACCTCAGCGGCATGAGGGAGCTAGGGCTCCTCTGGTCTCACAGGGCTGATGTGCTCACCCAGCAGCCTGGTCAGGATGTGCCCCCTGGACGAGATGCTGTGTGGGAGTGTGGTGTGAGGTACTTTGTGACAGAATGAACATGGAGGGACTTTGCCCTACAAAGGTTTTAAAGCCCCTGTCCAGATAAGCATGGGGAGTGCTGGCTGCCAACAAACCTATTGGGGGGCAGAGGAAAGTGAACAGGGACATGGGAATGGCAGGGGTGTTGGCTTGCTGTAGGTCTGGCTGCAAGTGGTCCAAGTCATCCTTAACAAAATATTTCAGGGGAGCAGGGCAAGAGAGGGAGGAAACTTTTACACAAGCATTACTGGGAATTGAGTGGACAGGAATAGCTCTAGACTGCAAATGAAAACTGGAGCGAGAAGGGCAGGGAACAGCTGTGCTGACATGGGAGAATTCATTTTCAGAGCCATGCAGCTGGGATGGTTACCTGATGTTGGCAAGAGTTGTCCCGGTGTCCTGCAGCTGCACAGCCAATCTCCGCTCAGCAGCCAGTGCCCTCTGGGGAGCAGAGACAGCTCAGCCCCGCAGCCCCTGGGAGCTGCTGTGCCCAGAGCGCACTGCATCAACACTCCCCTCGCCGGGCTGGATCCCCTTCCCAATCCTCACCTTCTCCCTGTCAGACAGGGCTGCAAACCGCTGCTTCTCTTCCTGCTCCTGCTCCCAGCGCTGCCGCTCCTCCCGCTGTGCTTGCTCCCGCTGCTTCCGCTGGGCTTTCTGTGCCCGCTTCTTCTCCAGCTTCTTGGCCTCCATCTCCTGTGTCAGGGGCCCTGGCACCTGAGGGCAGAGGGCAGGCAGCACCTCACACTGAGCCTGGGGCAATGGCACGAGTGGGAGAGGAGAGCTTTGCTCTGGGGTTCCCCTGCCGGTGAGGGCAGAGGGCAAGCACCCACCTTGGCACGGTTGTAGTCGTACTTGTCTGGATGGTCCACCATGAACTTGCGGAAGGCATTGCGGGTCAGTCTGTCGGCAGAGATGCAGTACGGGGTCCTCTCCTGCCTGTCCCTGTGATACAAGGTAGACCAGCTCACTCACACTGCCATCTTACTGTCTGCATCCCGCTGGGCTGTGAGCCCAGAGACTCCCCAGAGATGGGCAGTGTGTACTGCAGGCCACGGTATCACAGCGAAGGAGGGCAAAGTTCATTATTCCTATACCAGAATCCTCCAAATCCTCTCCTTCTTGCCTCTAAAAGCTCCTGCATGGGGCTTTTGTCTCATCCTGGCCCTTGGAACTGCCTACCAAGAAACCTGTGTGCACTTTGAGGCACTGCCCACCTGCTGCCATGCCAGACCAGGCTGGCAGAGAGGAGGGTGGTTCAGCTCCTAGGTCTCCCATAAAAACCCCAAACATCCTGGGTTGTAGAGACCAACCCTGGCTGTCCCAGGACAAGGGTGGCACCAGTTTCCTGTGGCTGAGACAAGAGTGAGTTGCTGGACTCCCAGAGCAGGGGTTGTGAGCCACTGGGTGCCCTGCAGCCGTACCTGAGGGCAGGGTCCGCCCCCGCCTCCAGCAGCAGACACACAGCCTCAGCCTTGCCTGCCCGTGCTGCCACGTGAAGCAGGGTCCAGCCGCGCTCGTCCACGGGCTGGTTCAGCAGGGCGTGGGCCATGTCCGGAGACTGTGCCATCTCCCCATCTTCGCTGTCCCCTGGCAGGCCCCTGTTCTCTGGCACACCCAGGAGGTGCCGCAGTGTCCGCACATCCCCCGTCTTGCAGGCAGTGAACAGAGCATCGCAGAGCTGGGTCTGAGGGTCTCCTGTGAGGGAAGAACAGGAGAGGAGTCTGATGGGCAGACTGGGCAGAGCAGCACTCTGGTCTCACTAGGGAACACACACAATGCATCATCTTGATAGCTGGATTTGGGCACTGCAGGATCTCCAGCACCTTCAGAGTCTGTGGCAATGTGCTATGGTATTGCTAGACACTGTTGGCAGCAGCCAAGTCCTCTCCTGAGGTAAGATCCACTCCAATCCCCTCGACACACCTGGCTTAGCCAGGTGCTGCCTGGACCCCCGGTTCAGAGCTATGGCTCCAAACACACAGCTCATTCAAAGGCACATGACTGCACTAAAGCTGTCTCATCCAGCTGTTTTGGGCACCTGCATGACAATGTGCTCTTCACCCACTGAAAAGCCACCAGTACATGGGGCAGGCATCCAGCTGACGCAGCTCCTGACCCCACTTACCTCCATTACTCCAGGGAAGCAGCCCAGCCTCAGCCTCCCCCTGCAGCTCTGTCACTATCTCCAGTCCAGGCTGCCCACACTGGTAGCCAGTTTCTTCAGCACAAGGCCCTGCACAGGCAACACAAGGTGAGGAAGATGGTCAGGGTCAGCCTGCATCCCAGCCATGGCCTTCCTACTGCCCCTGCCAGTTCTTCCCCCTCACCTTTCTCCACCTTCTTGTCCCTCTTCTTCCTCCTTTTGCGGTTTTTCTTGGGCATCACTTCGAACTCCCGGAGGTCTAAGGTCCCCAGTGTCACTTCCACAGTCTCCAGTTCCCCTGCAGGGCTTTCTTCCTCCTCTTCCTCCTCCTCCTCTGGGGCTGAGGGGGGTGATAAGACTGGGGCTAAGGCCCCACACAGAGAATAAATCACTCAGGGCTCTCAGCAAAGAACACCCTGTCTTTCTCCTGTCCAGCCACACTCTGAAGATCCCCTCTGGGCTGCAAATCTGGCCCATGCCATAACATCAGACACCTGCTTGCTCAGAGTCACGTCTCCCTCCATGGTTCAACTCACCAGTTGTGTCCTCCCGCAGGGAATCCACCTCTGTTTTCCGCTGTCTCTTCTGCCAGACCTTCTGGGGTGACCCAGTGATGTCCTCCAGTGGCGTGTCCTTCCCTGGGCAGCAAGGGTGCTCCCGTCATTGCTTGGGGGCAGGGAGCACCCCATATCTCCAGGGACTGAGGGCTGAAGGGCTAGCACCCGCTAATGCACAAGGGACCATGTCAAGGGACCGCCTGCCCTGACCCACAGGCACAAGGGCTGGTCTGACTCACCATACACCTGCAGGCTGGCCAGCGCGGTGTGGACTCGCAGCACCTCTCGCAGGGTGGCCCTGCGGGTGCTGAGGGGGATGTGGCAGATGCGAGGGTCCCCTCGGGTGAGGGGTGGGTTCCTGCCTCCAAAGAGCAGCGCACGGTTGTGACGAGGGGTGCGGAGGAAGATGCGCTGAGCTTCATTCAGGTGCTGTGCCCAGGTTGCCAGGAGATCCTGAATATCCTGGGGAGAAAGGAGAAGCTTAATGGGATCCTGAGCACACTATATGGGCTAAACGTAGCTCTGGAGTAGGGACAAATCCAGGACAGAGTGGCCTCAGTTGGGCACTGCCCCTTTTCCAGAGCCTACCGCCCCGGCCATGCCCTCCAGCAGCAGTGTGGTACCACCTGACAGAGCCAGCCAGAACCACTCTCTGCCAAGAGCCCAGCGCTGTGGTGCCTCCTCACCTTGAGCAGCGCAGCCTCATTGTAGCGGCGCAGGGAGGCCCCAGCCGATCTGGGTGCTGACCCTGGGGTCTGGGCGTCCCGAAGGCCCTGGGCCATGCCCCGCCGTGCTCGCACTGTGTAGCGGTGGAAGGTCTTGTGCTCCTGCACCTGCAGGCTGTGGAGAGGGGCAGGCATGAGCAACAGAGCTTAGTGTACGTGGGATTAACATGCAAAAGTAGCTCCAGCTGACTGCCCAGAGAGGCAGTCCTGCTGTCCCTCTGTACTCACCCCCGGAACACTGCTCCTGCGAAGTGCCCGCCACCCATCATCAGCACAACCCAGCACGTGCTTGCACTGAGGCTCTGCAGTGATGCTGTCAGCTCCACTGGCTCCTCAGTGTTACCCTGATACACAGACACCCTTGCTAGTACCCATGGCATTACCTCTTTCTGCTCCCAGGACAGAGACCAGCCCCTCTGCTGGCACCAGAAGCAGGTTTCTGGGAGCACCCCAGAGCCAAAAAACAGGCCACCAGCAAGTTTGGGGCTTTGACCTGGCCCCAGAGTCAACCCTTCCTATCACAGGAGAGAGGGGACTGTCAGAGAGACGTCTACACCCCAGTACCACCCACCTTTTCTCGGGTCCCTCTCCCAAAAAGCTGGGCTGTGACTTACCTTCCCAGTGACCAGCACGCAACGGTACACAGAGATGAGCTGGCCCTTCGCATTGCGGAGCAGCACCTTGTGGGAGCGGGGAATCTGGGGGTTCTGGGGACTGTCACTGGCAGAGGGCAGCAACTCTGACTCACTGCTCACATCAGAGCTATCCGAGTCGGATCCTGAGATGCTGGAAACATCACCTGCAAGGAAAAAAAAAATGCAGTGAAACAAAGCGAAGATTAATGAACAGCCTCCCCAAAACTCTGCAAGTGACTTCAAGGGCACTTGCAGAGTGCCACAACACCAGAAATGTTCTGTTGAATAACCCTATATATCACAAAGGCCTGAGGAGATAGGAGTTTGGGGCTCTGGATTCCCAGGTATCCTTAGGCAGGGGCTCAGTTAAAACACCCTCTTCTCCCTATAACAAATCCTAATGGCTCAGGAGCAGTACTGAACCCTGAGAAAACCACACAGGGTCAGAATAAAGGAACCCTGAACCAGCAGAGGGCTTCATCCCTGCACAGAAGAGCCCCAGTGAGGTTGCTGACAGCCCCTGGGCTCCAGTGCAGAAAGCCCAATTCCTCACCTGTGCGGGTTTTCTCCTCAAACACTTCGGCAGGCAGCGTCCGGCGCCCCAGCAGTCGCTGCTTCAGGTTGAAGCGGTGCCAATCAAGACGGTAGTGCTCAGTCTGTAGAGCAAAATGGTATGAGCTGGCAGCATCTTGGTGGTCCATGAAAGCCGGCACCACCAAAGGGCATGAGGTGAAAGAACCCAAGGGCTAAACTGGTGCCAGGATCCTTCAGCGGTCCTGACTGGAAAACCGCATTATATTAAGGAGTTACCTGTGAAACAGTTAACCTGGACAAGTACAGGCCTGTGATGCACTTACCCTTTACTTCCAGTAAATGATACTTTTAATTGATAATATACGAAATTTGCATGCCAGATCCCAATAGGATGTGACCAGTGGGCAAACAGCCAGCACTGGGCTGCACCGTGCTGGGGCTGAGCTTCCACAGCAGGATCCCACCAGTCATGCCAGCCCCACTACCACTTCATGCTGCCTGCTCAGCCCTGCTCACCTGCTCCTCCCGGCTCCCAAACACCTGCCCACAGGTCAAGCAACACATCCTCTCTGGCACCTCAGCGACCTGGGCCTTCTCCTCACAGCTAGGTGCTGCAGATTTCTCTAGAAGAACAAGGAAAGGCTGTGCACAGGCAGCCCTGCAGGCTGCACTGCAAGGAGCGGAGCCTCCTGGGTCCCTCCTCATCCACCCGAAGAAACCTATGGTTGAAGGAGCTTCAGGAACCTTAGAAAAAAGTCACCGAGAAAAGCCCATTTACGGACCCACCAGGCAGCTCCCATGGCCAAGCCCCGGGGTGATCGCCTAAGCTGAGTTGGGGACAGAACATCACACCTGTGGTGGACACGAGCTTGGCCAAGTAATTTCCCTCCCGCCGTCCCCGCGGAGCCCCACGCACCGTGGCTCACAGGTGCCAGCTCGGCAGCACCCGCATCCGCAGCAACGCCGGTGACAAGGGTCAGCCCGTGCAGGAGTTCAGGGTCCTGAGCGGCCTCAAACACGGACCTGCTCTCCGGCATCGCTAGTGCTCCCAGCGCACGAGACAGTGCCCGAGTAATGGGCCCGTCGGGAACCACCCGCCGGTGACCGC
>VYXC01005576.1:76569-99933 GCA_013397175.1 Platysteira castanea | reverse complement strand
CGCCGGTGACCGCCCCGACACCCGCCCCACCACTCTGCCCCCGTCAGAGCCCTCACTGTGTCCGGGACCCTTCCGCCGCCGCTGCCTCGGGAACCCCGCACCGCGCTCGGGGCCACGTTCCCCGCGATCCCCGTTCCCCAGGCTGCTGTAGCCCCATCACCGTCNCACCGGGGGTTGGGGCCTGGCCGGCGGCGGGTTGCGGGAGAGGCCGGGGACACGGGGGAGCGGCTGGACACCGAGGGGAGTCGGGGTGGCGTCTGCGGGGCTGGTTTGGGGCCTCGGGCGCCAGGGGCAGCGGGGAAGGGGTAGGTTGTGCCGGTCACAACACCAAGGGGTGGGTGTGCTGAGGGCCCCTCACCCTGTGCTGCTTCTTCCTTCAGCTCCGTGGCATCACATCGAGAACCTCGACCTTTTCTTCTCTCGCATATCCTTTTGCAGGGCGAGGGTCAGGCGGGTTGTATCCCCCTCCTCCCAGCTCTAAGTACCGGGAAAACATGGAGCTTAGTGTAACTTGGAGCTTGTGCAGTGCAGAGCCCCTTCCTGTAAGACACTACACAGCTCTAGAGAGGTTGACAGTATCCTCACACCTTGGGATGCTATCACTTTACACAGGGTCATACAGGTGCTTCTAGGAATTCTTGGGAGAGTCACGATGGTACTGTTGTTGTTACAATTAATGCTTTATATTCTTAACAGGATTTTATTGCTAGTGTGGCATTTACAATCAGCGTAGCACAGGATTTCTGTAGGCAGAATCGGTGTAGTACAACTTTATAAGTAGTATAGAACAGAGTTTCATAGTATCTCATAGTTTGTGGTTTCTAATCATCTAGACTCTTTACAGATCTGGTCATATCTTAATATAGGGTTTGCTGTATCAGTATAACGATCATAATGTAAGCTCAAAAGTCACATAAAAGAACGCGAGTCATTCACTTAGTCCTCAGAGGAAGCAGATGACAATGGGGGTGTCCCTGGCTACTGAGGGTCCTGGGTCTCACTGTCCAGCAGCATCTGTGATACAAGTTCCCACTTAGGATTTGTAACTCCTTGATTTTGTGGATAGTACTCTGGGTGCTGTTTTTACTCCCCTGTTCTGTGATGGGGTCATCACCTCTGTTGCGTTGGCCAGCTGCCTGGGACCTTCAAGGACAGCACGGAAGAGAGTAATTAGCCTGGTCCCACGGAATCTTGAGGCCGCTAGGGAGCAGAAGGAGAAACCCTTTGATTTATCTACTTAGTTCACAGGACCTCCAGCGCCTGATAACTGGGGAAAGGGTGACCCACTAATAGATGATGCACTTGGTGACAGAGAAGGGCTGCTTGCCTTATAAAATGGTGTTAGTTATGCTGAACACATTGTTGGGGTCAGGAGCAGGAGCTAGGTGCCACTACATGCATTTTTGTCTGTCTCTGTCTTGTCCTGCCCTACTCTGCCCTGTCCTATCCACCCTTGTGCAGCCTGAGTGCAGGCTGAGTTTCTGCTCTGTGCTGGACACTATGGGTGTTGAGTGGAGGAAGAAAGGAGCATGAATGACACCAAGTCCTTCTACCCTAGCTGTGCTTTAGCTGGGCAGGGTGTGTTTTCCTGCAGTGGGGAGCCAGCTTGCTGATGAGTAAGGGTGGGAGAGATTTTCTCTTCGTGGTAAAGGGAGACTTGGCTGACGAGCTGTGGAGTACCAGTGGGACAGAAGCCTCTGCATCCTTCATCAGAGAGGAGTCTCCATGCTGTTCTCCTTGACTGTAGCTTTCACGTCTATAACCTGCATCAGAAGAATGGCTTCACGTGCATGCTCATTGGAGAGATTTTTGAGCTCATGTAAGTGCAGGTTCCCCTCTGTTGTGGCTGTGACAGCTGCTGGGGAACAGCCACAGGCACTTGCCAAGCTCTTGCAGCTGTGTCGGTGGAAGGGCTCCTTTCATAGTTGTCCTGTCTCCCCTTCGTTAGGGCTTTCCATGCCCCAGATCTGCATTTCACTTTAAGGAACCATTGCCTGTGAGCGTTCCTGCTGCCATGGCTGTGGGGTTGCATCTCCATGACATATGACCCTGGCTGCTTCATGTTTTGGGGTGGAGCAGAAGGGTGATTCCCTCACAACACTTGCCTTTTTTCACAGGCAGTTCATCTTTGTGGTGGCATTCACCACCTTTCTTATCAGCTGTGTTGATTATGACATCCTCTTTGCCAACAAAGCATTAAATCACAGCCAGCATCCCAGCGAGCCCATTAAGGTGACTCTGCCAGATGCCTTCCTGCCTCCAAATGTCTGCAGTGCAAGGTAGGGGCAGTGGAGGGCATGTTAACCACTGCTCTTGTTTTCTTAAGTCCTGACGGCTCCTGTCTGGGCCTGTATCCCACTACTTGCCTCTTCTTGCTTGCAGAATCCAGGCAAACAGCTTCCTCATCTGCATCCTGGTGATAGCTGGGGTTTTCTGGATCCACCGACTTGTCAAGTTTATCTACAACATTTGCTGCTACTGGGAGATTCACTCTTTCTACATCAATGCCCTGAAAATCCCCATGGTAAGTCGCTGAGCCAGGGGCTGCATGCAGGGCTGCCAAGGGTCGTGGGAGGCATTTGCTGGGTGGTTGGAGCTCGCCTTCATGCCTTTCCACTTCTCAGTCAGACTGAGCGCTCTTCCCTCTGCTCCATAGCCACATGGTCTCCTTTCCGCCTCTTCTCCAGCAGCCAGCTTATTCCGTGTTAACCCCTCTCTGCCCAGTCAGCCTCTCTGCCTGCTGGCACATGCCTCTGCCATATGCCACCCAATATGTGCATTCTTAAGTGGTGGCCTTTTCTGTGATGCCTTTCACAGAGAAGGCATAAGTGAGGATATCATCATATCTCCCTGGCATGTGGACAACCTCAGCTTCCTTGTTTACTTGGGAGGCTTGGAGCTGCTTAGTTGTGAAGGTCACACTGGAGATCAGTGTGTCACAGGTGGGGTTTGAGGCTGGCACATACATCCTAGTCCAGAGTTCTTGCTCTGATGGAGCACATGAAACGGCATGTGCCCATCCTTTTGAAGGGAGAAAGTACCTTGAGAAAGGTGGGGTGAGCCAAGAGGCTTGGTTTGTCCCCGGTTTTCCATGAGCTCCCTCTGGGACACTGCTTAAGTCCCTTCCCTGTTTGTTTCTCCCTGCTGACTCCAAATGGCAGCTCCAGGAGGACCCATGGAAACCTTGGCCTGTATTTGTGTGTCCAAGGAAGCTGGTGCACGAGTGGCTGGGAAATAGTCATCTGTGCTAATCTAGGGGGTAAAGGGAAGCAGGGCAAGGTGTGGGGTTTGCCTGCTGCAGGCTGAAGTGGCACCAGGAGGTGCCTCATGTCCTGGTGTTGCACGGACTTTGTCAGCACCCCAGGTGTGTGCTGGGACCTGCTACTTTGGTGGGCTCAGCCTGGCTTCTATCTCTGGATGCTTCTTGCCCCTAATCTTGCTGCTTGTCCCCTTCCAGTCCACCCTGCCCTACTACACCTGGCAGGAGGTGCAGGCCCGCATTGTGCAGATCCAGAAGGAGCACCAGATCTGCATCCACAAGAAGGAGCTGACAGAGCTGGACATTTATCACCGCATCCTCCGTTTCAAGAACTACATGGTGGCCATGGTGAACAAGTCGCTGCTGCCCATCCGCTTCCGCCTGCCCCTGCTGGGAGACACCGTCTTCTACACACGTGGGCTCAAGTACAACTTTGAGCTCATCTTCTTCTGGGGTCCCGGCTCCCTCTTTGAGAACGAGTGGAGCTTGAAAGCCGAATACAAGCGGGCTGGGAACCGCCTGGAGCTGGCTGAGAAGCTCAGCACTCGTATCCTCTGGATTGGCATTGCTAACTTCCTCCTCTGCCCCCTAATCCTCATCTGGCAGATCCTCTATGCTTTCTTCAGCTACACAGAGATCCTGAAGCGGGAGCCAGGCAGCCTGGGTGCCCGCTGCTGGTCTCTCTATGGCCGCTGTTACCTCCGTCACTTCAACGAGCTGGATCACGAACTGCACTCACGCCTCAGCAAGGGGTACAAGCCAGCTTCCAAGTACATGAACTGCTTTATCTCCCCGCTTCTCACCATCGTGGCCAAGAATGTGGCCTTCTTTGCTGGCTCCATCCTGGCTGTGCTCATCGCTCTCACCATCTATGATGAGGACGTGCTTGCGGTCGAGCACGTCCTGACCACGGTCACCCTGCTCGGGGTGGGCATCACAGTGTGCAGGTGAGGTGGGTCTGTGCTCCCTCTGTGCTCCTGGCAGTGCTGTAGGGAGCAGTGGGGCTGGCAGCAATCCATGTAAATATGCTCTTTGCTTGCAAATGGATGTGAATCTGCGTGAGTGAGGGACGTGGTTGGGGAGAGGCCGGACCAGGCTGGAGAAAGTTGCAGTAGTGATCCTAGCTGCAGTGGTTGTATGATATGAGGGGCTGGGCTGGTCAGAAGGTTACCGGTGGAGCTGTGATATGGGCCAGTCACCCTGCCCTCCCAAGATGACATCTCCCAGGAAGTGAGGTGTAATGCCGTGATGTTTCCCTGTCCTGTCCTGCAGGTCTTTCATCCCTGACCAGCACCTGGTCTTCTGCCCAGAGCAGCTGCTGCGAGTCATCCTGGCACACATCCACTACATGCCTGACCACTGGCAGGGCAACGCCCACCGCTACGAGACCAGGGATGAGTTTGCCCAGCTCTTCCAGTACAAAGCGGTGAGCTTGGCTCAACTGGGGGGCTGGGGACTCGCCCCCATCCCTGCAGGAGGGAGAAGCTGCTGGAGAGCTCAACAGCTCCTGGGCTTGTAGAGGAACAAGGCAGCATCTTCAGAGATACCCTGCCCCAGAAGACAAGAGGGCCACATCTGGGAGCTGTCTTTGGGATTGTGGGTTTTTTGACCCTCAAGCTTGTGCTGAACCCCTCATTTCTGTGCTCAGGTCTTCATCCTGGAAGAGCTCCTGAGTCCCATCATTACCCCCTTGATCCTCATCATCTGCCTGCGGCCCAAGTCCTTGGACATTGTTGACTTCTTCCGTAACTTCACAGTGGAGGTGGTGGGCGTGGGCGACACCTGCTCCTTTGCCCAGATGGATGTGCGCCAGCACGGCCACCCAGCGGTAGGTCCTGCCCACCAGCATGTCTGGTCCTTTAGACCCATGAGAGGCCCTAACTCACCACTCCGGGCAGCTCACAGCCCAGCCACCCACCTCTTGGAAGGGTGTCTGGGTTTGGAAACACAGGTCCCCAGCTCCAGAGGCTCTTGTGGCCCAGCTGTGATTATTGACCAGATGCTTCGGGAATCAGGCTGTGTCATTTCTTTGATGTCATTGCCTGTTTTCACAGCCAAGGGTTCTGTGTCCTCGGGGGGATGGAATGGGGATATTTGGACATTTAGGAAGTGTGATCGCTAAGAAGCTGACCTGCTTGTGCTCAGGAGAGAAGCAGCCTAGAGGAAATGGGAAGCATTTTCCATTATGCAAAATCTATGATGGAGGGAAAAGGGGTCCGTCTGTTTTGTGTGCCTAGGAATTTAGGTTACTTGTCTAGGGAAATACTTCCTAGTGACACAGTCGTGAACTAGGAAGGGAGTGAACTCATTGTGGCAGGAAGCTTTTAGGAAGAGTCATTTGTTGACTAACTTCCTGCTGTGAGCTGGAGAGTGCAAGATAAGGCATTCAGCTCTGTGTTATGTGACTGTTCCCAGCTCCCCAGTTCCTCTGCAGTGATTGATGTTCTGGGATGGAGGTGGAACACACTGTCCTTGTTGCTTCTTCCCCAGGCTGAGCAGGCTGAATGAGCCTGGGGACTTTCGGTGTAGCACCTGCTACATAGGGAGCCATGGCCTTGCTTGGGCTGGGTGTTGCAGTCTGTTGCCCAGACTGATTGCAGGACTCCCAGAGCTGGCAGGGTTGTGAAGCAGATCCTGTCTCTCATTACGTGTCTGTTGTCCACAGTGGATGTCAGCAGGGAAGACGGAGGCCTCCATTTACCAGCAGGCTGAGGATGGCAAGACGGAGCTATCCCTCATGCACTTTGCTATCACCAACCCCAAGTGGCAGCCACCCCGCGAGAGCACAGCCTTCATCGGCTTCCTGAAGGAGCGGGTGCACCGCGACAGCAGCGTGGCCCTGGCTCAGCAGGCTGTGCTCCCTGAAAATGCCCTCTTCAGCTCCATCCAGTCTCTGCAGTCGGAGTCAGAGGTGCCCAGGCTCAGGGCATGTGGGTTGTTCTTGGGGTGCTTGCTAGATGCTGGCAAATTCATCGTCAGATCCTCTGGGCAATTTTGCCCTTTTCTGGGATGTATCTGGGGATGCAAATGTAATAATCAGCATTATCTGGGACACTTCTGGGTTTCTAGAGAAGGTAACGGGCTGTCCTAGAGCCCTGTGAGTTGGGAGAGGGGCCAAGATAGCCCAGCTCTGTGTTTCTGGTAAGATCAGTCCTCCAGCTCTGCAGAGGACAGTGACTCTTTCCCTTTCAACTCTGCAGCCTCACAGCCTGATTGCCAATGTGATAGCGGGCTCCTCGGCGCTGGGCTTCCACATGAGCCGGGACGGACAGGCTTCTCGCCATCTCTCAGAAGTGGCCTCGGCTCTGCGTTCCTTCTCCCCGCTCCAGTCTGCCCAGCAGGCTTCCAGTGGCTTCCAGGCATCGGGAAGGGATGGAGAGGGAGCCCAGCCTCGTGGCGCCAGTGCCATGACAGCCTCTGGGTAAGCTGCTGGCTGGAGAAGGGCAGCCAGACACCTTGGATATTCCTTTGCCCAAATGGCATCCTGTTGTCCTAGATGCATGGTGGCATTTATCTCTGCAGCCTGGACAGCAAGGGACATTCACAAGCAGAGGAAGACCCAGGTTTAGGTGCTAGATGCCAGGTGCTAAGGCTGGCCCCAAAGGATAGGGTCGGTCCTGTTGTTCTCCTATAGGGTACCACAGTGGTGAGAGACCCCCATGTAGGGAGGAGGCAGTGCCATAGCAGGGCTGGTCACCTTGTGTGTTTGGGGAGTTGCTGCAGAGATGCTGCCTCTTCATACCCAGTTCAGGAGCAGATCTCAGTGAGCCTGACATTAGAGTGGAGAGGGGCTGGGCAGTGTGGGGGCCCCTGGGCAGCAAAAACACTACTGGTGTGTTCCATGGCAGTGCTGATGCAAGGACCGTGAGTTCGGGGAGCAGCGCCTGGGAGGGTCAACTGCAGAGCATGATCCTGTCGGAGTACGCCTCTACTGAGATGAGTCTTCATGCACTCTACATGCATGAGGTGAGCAACCCAGAGCTGGGCTGGCCAGAGCATGGAGCAGGGCAGGCAGGACTGGGCTGCCCTGTCCATTGTGACAAGAAAACCAGTGTGTATGCGGTGCTGCAGAGAGGGTGTGCTTGGGCATCTGGTTTCTCCCACACAGCTGAGTCACTCATGTTTTGACCTGCAGTTGCACAAGCAGCATGCCCAGCTAGAGCCCGAGCGGCACACTTGGCACCGACGAGAGAGTGATGAGAGTGGGGAGAGTGCCCATGAAGAGCTGGACGCTCAGCGGGGTGGCCCCGTCCCCATTCCCCGCTCTGCCAGCTACCCCTTCTCCTCACCACGGCAGCCTGCTGAGGAGACAGCCACACTGCAGACTGGTTTCCAGCGGCGATATGGTGGCATCACAGGTATGGGAGCCAGGGCAGAGGTCTGAGTTCAGGTCAGAGCTCTGTAACCGATGCCCTTTATGGACTGGCACAAGCAGCCTGCCTGCTGCGAGACACTGGCAGTCCCCCAAGTAGCTAATCTAATGTCTCGCCTCTCTTGCAGACCCAGGCACAGTGCACAGAGCCCCATCACACTTCTCCCGCCTCCCTCTGGGAGGCTGGGCCGAGGACGGGCAGTCAGCGAGGCACCCAGAGCCCGTGCCAGAGGAGAGCTCGGAGGACGAGCTTCCGCCACAGATCCACAAGGTGAGGGTGATGGCTGTGGCTGAGAGGGGCAAGGTGTACTCTGATGCCAGGTTGCGGTGCTGGCAGCTGGTCCCAGTAGGTACCACATTCTCTCTCTGTCTTGCAGGTATAGCCTGGAAGACTGGGGATCTCATGGGGCTTGCAGATTGGGAGCCACCTGCAGCAGGATGTGGCATCGGCTTGATTCTTCTCCTGTCCTGGGTGGACGTTTTGTTGCCATCAATTGCTGAAGAGACAAAACTGCCAGGCTGGCAGCTTTGCTGTGGCACCTTGTGTCCAGCCATGTGTCAAGTCAACACCACTCTGACTTGTTGAGTGAATGCGTGTGTGAGTACATACCTGTGTCCGTGTTCACATCTGTGTCGTCCATGTTGGAGGATCTCTGCAGAGCCTGTGGAAGCTGACGTGACTAGCAGTGAGGAGCTGCTAGTGAACTAGTTTGGAGGTGGCAGCAGCAGCTGCTCTTCAAAGGGATGTGAGATGGCATTAGCTCCATCCAGATGTGCGCCCGAAGCTGGGACCTGCCCCCAAAATGAGGGCAGGAGTTGTTGAGGGTGGTCTAGCTCAGCCTGTAGCACCACACTGCCCTGCCTGCAGCCCTGAGGAGGTGCCTAGGACCACGTGAATCCTCCCAGAGAGGACCAGTGTTGTGCCCTTCAGCCCAGAGCAGGACAACAGTGGGGCAGTCACGCAACCCTCTGCCCCAGCACCCTGCAGAGGAATGGGCCCTGGTGGCTGCTGCTGGTATGAGTACAGGTGGGATACAGAGCTGGTGGGAACAGCTCTGGCTCAATCCAGGGATGCTGCAGTTCTTCCCTGACTCATGGCAGCTGGCCCATTCCCTGCATGCAAGAAAGGGCCATTGGGGTGATGCCTCTGTGCCGGGGCAGCAGCATCCTCCCCATGTGTGGCACCCATGGGATGTGGGCTACTAGTGGGCCCTCCTGCAGTGCCAAAGAGACCCCAGTGTGGAGCAGCCTGGCATCTTTTGGGAGCGCTCACAGCCCCCTCAGAGCCCACCCTGAAGGTCTTGTGCTCTGTGTGTTTCCTTTTCCCCAGGCACAAAAAAGGCCTTTTTCCCCATGCCCAGGTGCTGTTGTATTGGGTCTGTCCTCCTGATGCAGCTGTTCCTGTGGAACTGGGCCTTTCCTCTTACCAGGCAAAGGCTTTGGTTCATCTCGAATCTTGCCCAGAGGTTCCGAGCTCCTCCTTTCCTCCTGAAACCTTCCTTTTGCTTGCAATATGGTTTCAGCTGCTGTGGAGACCATATACCATGCAGATATCTCGTGCCTGGCAGAGCAAGGAGGGGCATCCTGGATTCAGATGGGAGAGGCACACCTCAGCCCGGCCTTGGGATGGTGGTGGGGAATCAGGATCCCAGCTGTGCAGTGTGGCCTCAGACAAGACTGTCCCACCATCCTTCTGTTTTCCCTATCTTCTCTTTGCAACTTCTGGGGATTTCATCCCAACTAACTCCTGCCCACGACTTGCTTTCCATTCCCCTTGCCTCTGGCAGGGGCAGCTTGCTTTTGCCATGCCCTCTGCGAGCACTGCACATCCTCCTCTGCTGTCCCTGGAGTCCAGGGCCATCCCTTTTCTCCTGCCAGGGTTATTGCCCTCTGCCCTTTGAGCCTGGGACGGCTCCAAGCCACTTGCTGCCAGTGCTTCTGCACCTAGGTAGCCTGGGCATGAGCAGGGCTAAGAGGGCTTGCACAGGGGGAGGCTCTTTGGGGTAGCAGGCTCCCTGTTGCCATGGGGAGGGCTGGGCAGGGCTGCAGCTACCACTGCTCTGGGGTCTGTATGAGATCAAACCGTGTGTGCTAAAACAGAGCTCAGGATAGGGATCAGCTCTGGAGTGCTGGGGTCCTTCCATGGAGAAGTGGCTGCATCTGCTCCACAGCAGCTTGAGCTTGGGGCTGTCATGGCTTCGTGAAAGGAAGCTGAAAGCACATCTCGCAGGAACACAGATTTTCCAGGGGCTTCTCTTGGCACCCAGGCTGCTGCCTCCCCTCTCTGGACCTATGGGACACTGCGTGTGGGCTTCCTAATGGAGTTGCTGCTGGTCTGTACAGCTGACCGGCTGGAGGCAGTGCCCTGGGGCAGGGGGAAACTGGATCTTTCCCTGTGCTGGCAGGAGGGAGGGGCCAGGCATAGCAGGCCCAAGTCTTTGCCGCATGTTTTGCTTGTGTCGTCAGTGTCCCATGTGCATGGCGAGCCACTCTTCCTCATCTCCTCCTGAGATGTGCAGGCGCGGGGGTCCTGGGGTAGTGCGGTATTGTACCCCTGTGCCCTCGCTGTACAGCTGTATAGCCGTCTAATAAAGATGGGGTGTATCATCTCTGCCTGTGTCCGAGTCTCCCTTCGCTCTGTGGTACCGTGCAGCCCACCTGGGCCTGGCCTGCGATGGCAGGAGAAGGCTGTGAGGAGCCTGCTCCGGCGGTCCCGGGAGCTCCCAGAAGCATAGTCCCAGCCGCGGGAGGAGGCAGGGGCTATATTTATCTCCGTAAGGGCTGTGCCCCGTCCTGCCTGACCTCTGGCGGGGGGCCCCGCAGGGGCTCAGGGGGCTATCGTGGCACCGCAGGGCCGGGCTGGCGGTGGCGATAAGCGAAAGCGGGGCGTCTCACCGCGGAGGCGGAGACCCTCCGCGGCCACCGGCCTGGGGGTGCGTCCCACGGCACCGANCGCCCGGGCACTGACCCGGTGCGGCCTCTGCCTCGCCCTCCGCGAGTGTTTCCCGATGTGTCCCTGTCTTTGCCCTTGCCTCTCCCCTGCGCGGCCCCGCGGTTCCCCGAGCATCCTCCGCATCCCCGCCCCCCCCGCCCTGCACTGCCGCTGCATCACCCCCTTTGCTCCCTCGCACTGGAGGCTTGTCCCAGCTTCACTCTGCCTTCCTATCCCTGCGACTCCCGCTGTCCTCATGTCCGAGGGCATCCCCAGGGGCTCAGGTGGCTCTGGAGGGCCCAGTCCAGTGCTGTGCCCCCATCCAGGGCACAGGGCAAGNTGTGGTACCGTGCAGCCCACCTGGGCCTGGCCTGCGATGGCAGGAGAAGGCTGTGAGGAGCCTGCTCCGGCGGTCCCGGGAGCTCCCAGAAGCATAGTCCCAGCCGCGGGAGGAGGCAGGGGCTATATTTATCTCCGTAAGGGCTGTGCCCCGTCCTGCCTGACCTCTGGCGGGGGGCCCCGCAGGGGCTCAGGGGGCTATCGTGGCACCGCAGGGCCGGGCTGGCGGTGGCGATAAGCGAAAGCGGGGCGTCTCACCGCGGAGGCGGAGACCCTCCGCGGCCACCGGCCTGGGGGTGCGTCCCACGGCACCGACCCCTCCCCATCCCCGGCGCTGCGGGGGAGGTCCGTGCCGCCCGGGGCTGGGCACCGGGGCCCGGGGAAGGGACACACGCCGGGGTTGCAGTGCCGGCGCCGGGAGGGAGGCGGGCAGGCAGGAGCCGGCGGTGCCGGCGTGNTGGCCAACCCCATGCAAAGCTGGCCCTGCTTGCATGCACCACTCTGTGTGTGCAGCATGCAGCGTGTCCCATGTGTCCATGTCCAGTGGTATTGCCCCTTCCCCATGAGGGCCCTTGCTGCTTGGCCGTGCCATCCCACTGTGAGTCTCTATGTGCAGCTGGTACCACAGCCCATCCTGAAACCTTGCCTCAGGCTCTCTTCTCTCCGCAGCTGGTGACCTGCCAGGATGGCCGTGCTGGGGGGCTACTGTGACAGCAACAACTCCATCACTCAGGCCTGGGTCCAGCAGGGCTTCCAGCCCTGCTTCTTCTTTACACTGGTGCCGTCCGTGCTGCTGAGTGTCTGCCTGTTGCTGGGCGCCCTGCAGTATGCCTGCTACGCCCGCTTCAGCCGTGCCATGGAGCCCAAGTACATTCCCCGCTCCCCCCTCTACCGCGTCCAGGTCCTGCTGTCCCTGTTCCTGGCCCTGCAGCCCTTCGGTGGGCTGCTGTGGCAAGGAATGGGGCTGAGACAGCTCTATGGGTATATGTTGCTGCATGCCTGCCTCTGGGCCCTCAGCTGGGCCTGTGCCATTGCCCTCCTGCAGCTGGAGCATACCCGGGTGCTGGCCCATGACCGGACACGGGGCCATGGCACTGTACTCCTCCTCTTTTGGGCACTGGCCTTTGCTGCTGAGAACCTGACCCTGGTGTGCTGGAGGAGCCCTCTGTGGTGGTGGGCACTGGAGGACACCAACCAGAAGGTGGGCTGGGGGGCTGTGGGCAGGAAAAAGGTGCTTTCAGGGGTGGAAGGGGCTGCTGCATCACCGTGTGGGGATGGAGTATGCATGTCATGACCTGCCTTGCCCAGGGTGTATACAGTCCTGGGTTGCGCCCACACATCTGCCAGATGTTTCAGTCCCAACCCCAGCTATCACACATCTCTCCATGCCCCCACCCAGCTCAGCTCCTGCTTCTACCTGGCCCAGACCCAAGTGCAGAAGCACGGGTAATTGCCTGCTTCCCACAGCCCTTTTCCCCCTGCACCCCTTAGGGTAGGCGTACCTTGAGCCAGAGGGCATGGAGCCAGATGAGGCAGGGAGGAAGGAGGGGTCTGGGTGCTGCCTGAGGTGCTGTGCTCAAGCAGGGGCTCCCACTGAGCTGCATGGGGTGTCCCCTGGCACACTGCATCCCATCCCCATACCCTGCTCATTGTCTCTTTCAGATCATACCCGTCCCATGCCCAGGGTTGTGCTGAGGGCCAGCTAAGACACTGAACTCTTACTCTCCATTCAGGTGCAGTTTGGCTTCTGGCTGCTGCGTTACATCTGCACATTCATGCTCTTTGTCCTGGGCATGAAGGCCCCGGGGCTGCCCCACAAGCCCTACATGCTGCTGATCAATGAGGAGGAGCGGGACGTGGAAAACAGCCAGGTAAGTCCTGGGACTGAAGCAATTTTAGGATACAGCCAGGAAGGAGCTGGGGATAAAATGGAAATACAGCTGCCTTGGAATCAGCATCTTCAGGAGATGTGGGAGGTACAAGGTTTAGGGCTGCCCAAGCTCCCTGTTTGCTGTCACTAGGATGCAGCCCTGCTTGGAAAATGGAGCGGGCATTCTGGAGTGGGGCTGGTTTTCTTGGGCCATTGCCAGGGCCATTGCCAGCTGCGTTGGGGTGCCAGGACAATGACTCCTAGGTCTGCTCTCCCCCAGCCACTCCTGACTGATGCCAGCAGGACCACCTCCACCTGGAAGGATTTCCGGAGGAAGCTGAGGCTGCTGGTGCCATACATGTGGCCAAGGGGCAACCACTTGCTGCAGGGGCTGGTGCTGTTCTGCATGGCACTCATGGGGCTGGAGCGGGCCATCAATGTCTTCGTCCCTATCTACTACAAGAACATCGGTGAGGCACCTGGAACTTGGTGTGTGAGGCTTGCCACAGCCTCACCAAGTGCTGGGGGTTGTGCAAGTGACCTGGAGGGCTGCAGGGGTTTGGCAGGAGCAGAGTCCAGGGGTCGGGGTCCAGGGCTGGCTGCTGGGGCTGATTCCCACAGGCACCCTGGGATGCTCCCTGTCCCTCCATCCTGACCATTGGCACACTTCCCACAGTGAATGAGCTGACAGTGGGCGCTCCCTGGCACACCCTGGCCTGGACTGTCTGCAGCTATGTGGGGCTGAAGTTCCTGCAAGGTGGAGGTGCTGGTAAGGACCACTGGGAAGGATGGGGCACCGACAAGAGATTATATTGGGCACATCATACCAGTGCTGGGGTGGCCAGGGAAGTCCATATGCCCCATCACTGCTGCTCTCTCTTGGAATCAGCAACCAGGGCTGGTCCCAGGTTAGGGAGAGTGAGTGGGCTTCATCCCAAATCCCCCTTTCCCAGCTGGGCTTTCTGAAGTCTGCTGCATGCCCCAGTGGGGCTGATCTCAGCTGACCTTTCCGTGTTGCCCTGCAGGCTCCACCGGCTTTGTGAGCAACCTGCGCACTTTCCTGTGGGTGTGGGTGCAGCAGTTCACCAACCGGCAGGTGCAGGTGCAGCTCTTTGCCCACCTGCACGGGCTGTCCCTGCGTTGGCACTTGGGGCGTCGCACTGGTGAGGTCCTGCGTAGCGTGGACCGGGGCACCAGCAGCATCAACAGCCTGCTCAGGTCAGAGTGTGCCCATGGTGGGTGGGGGGTGGCCGGGCAGCCCCACCGAGCTGGGCTGATGCCCCATCCCCCTTCCCACCCCCTAGCTACATCGTCTTCAGCATTGTCCCCACTATTGCGGATATTGTCATCGGCATAGTTTACTTCACGTCAGTCTTCAGCGCCTGGTTTGGCCTCATCATCTTCGTGTGTATGAGCCTGTACCTGAGTGAGTGGGGGGGTCAGGGTGCAGGACTGCCAGGCTGTGGGGTGGCAGGAGCCTTCCAACGCAGCTTCCTCCTGTCCACAGCCCTGACCATCTTCATCACCGAGTGGAGAACCAAGTACCGTCGGGACATGAACACGCGGGACAATGAGGCCAAGTCCCGGGCTGTGGACTCACTCCTCAATTTTGAGACGGTACTGTAGGCAGGGGGGTGGGTCACTGAGCACTGCTTGGTGCTGCAGGGGACTGTTTGGGTGCTGATACTATCTCTGTGTCCTGTAGGTGAAGTACTACAATGCAGAGAGCTATGAGGTGAACCGCTTTAACGACGCCATTGTCAAGTACCAGGTACAGGGTGCTCAGCACCTTTGGGCGCACCAAGGGCGAAGAAGCCAAACCTCACAGGCACCTGTGGGGATGATGGAGATCACCATGGGTCTGGTTTGGAGGCAGCAGCATCCCAGAGGACTTTGTCTCTTCCAGGTCTCAGAGTGGAAGGTCAGTGCCTCGCTGGGCCTCCTCAACCAGACCCAGAACCTGGTCATTGGCCTGGGGCTGCTGGCGGGGTCCCTGCTCTGTGCATACTTTGTCACTGAAAACAAGCTGCAGGTAAGGCTGGTTCCAGCCTGTGCCGACCCCAGCTGAGGTGGGGCCCTGGGGCTGGTGGTTACAGACCCCTATACCCTGTCCCTTCCAGGTGGGGGATTTTGTCCTCTTTGGCACTTACATAATCCAGCTCTACACGCCGCTCAACTGGTTCGGGACTTATTATAGGTAATGCTGGGAGCTGTGGAGGTGCCTGGTGTCCCCCTCTCCATGGGTGACTGGGTTGGTATGTGCTCCCCCAAACCCTTCCCTCTGGTCTTTGCCCTCTTCAGGATGATCCAGAACTCCTTTGTGGACATGGAAAACATGTTTGAGCTCTTCCACGAGGAGATGGAGGTGGGTGCCACCTTGCTCCCTGGCTGGGCCCGTGGTCCTGCCCTGGGGATAGGCTGGCTCTGAGGCTGCACCTCTCCTTCGGCAGGTGAAGGATGTGGTGAATGCCAGCGACCTGCGCTTGGAGGCTGGGCAGATTGAGTTTGAGAACGTGCACTTCAGCTACATCGATGGGTATGGGGCACTGGGAACAGGGTGGGACACATCTGCTGTGGGGTGTTGCACAGGGCTGTGGGGCCATGGAGTGGCCCTGAGCCCCTCTCCATCTCCCTCTCCCAGGAAGGAAATCCTGCAGGACGTGTCTTTCTCTGTGATGCCTGGGCAGACCCTGGCTCTGGTGAGACTGGGACCTTGAGTATGCGTTCACGGTGGGAGGGAAGGATGGGGCTAGAGAGGCTGGAAAATATGAAGGTGGGAAGGACAGACCCCCAGTAGGGCCAGCCCTTTCCTGTCCAGCCCCTGGCCTCCAGCAGCTGGGAATTTGCCATCTCCGAGTCCCTTTACCTTTGTGTGCAGGTGGGACCTTCAGGCTCTGGAAAGAGCACCATCATTCGTCTGCTCTTCCGCTTCTACGATGTGCGGGGTGGCTGCATCCGCATTGATGGGCAGGACATATCCCAGGTGAGGGGGGAGGGCCTCCAAGGACTCGGGGGGACACACCAGCCTCACAACACTGCTTGGTGCAGGCACTGGCACCTCCCCAGGGCAGGGGTGAGCATGCAGCCCCCACAGCCCCTTTTGCAGGCTGATGGCTGTGCCAGAAGTGGGCTGAATGGTGCGACTGCAGGACCCAAGGCTGAAATGCTGGGTACTGACCAGGGATCCCTGGGAAGGACTGGGGCACTGTCAGGGCTCCCCACGGCAGGGTGGAGATGCAGCTGAGCCTGTGGTGCAGGGCAACCCTACAGCACACACCTTGCAAGGAGTGGGGCTCGTGGCTGAGGGCAGGATTGGGTTTTGGAGGGATCTCTGCGTCAGGTGTGCGTCTGCCTGAGCCCTCTCCCCACTGTTCCCAGGTGAAGCAGGCTTCGCTGCGTGCTCACATTGGGGTGGTGCCCCAGGACACGGTGCTCTTCAACGACACCATCGCCAACAATATCCGCTATGGACGGATCCTGGCCACTGACCAGGAGGTGCAGGAGGCAGCCCGGGCTGCTGACATCCACGACCGCATCCTTTCTTTTCCTGATGGTGAGACCCCTGCAGTTCCCTCTATGTTCTCCTGCCATCCCAGGGTCCCCTAAGACCTTCTAGCTGCCCTCACGGATATCCTTGGGTGACATCTCCCACGGGGACACCTGCCTGACTCTGCCTTGCTTTGCCTTTCCTTGCCTTCTTTCCAGGGCTCTAGATCAGCCCCTGGACAGGGATGGGCTGAGGCTCCACCACGTGGCTGGGTGGTCGCAGCAGGACCTCTCAGGGCAGCAGGTCCCCTCTGCATTTCAGAGGGCACCAGCACAGCATGTCTCTGCTCTTGTGCCTGCAGGATACAACACCCAGGTGGGAGAGCGGGGGCTGAAGCTGAGCGGGGGTGAGAAGCAGCGCGTCGCCATTGCACGCACCATCCTGAAGGGTCCCCACATCATCCTGCTGGATGAGGTAACAGCAGCAGCCCCAGCCCAGCCTTACCCAGCTCTGCAGCAGCCCCATGCCCAGCAGCTGCCCACACTGCCTCCATCCCTTCCCCATGCTGTGTCTCCCCTTCCAGGCCACATCTGCACTTGACACAGAGACCGAGAGGAACATCCAGGCTTCTCTGGCCAAGGTGTGCGCCCACCGCACCACCATCGTTGTTGCACACAGGTAGGGAAAAGGGGAAAGGGCTGATGTGGGAGGTGCTGGCCACCCCAGAGGGGCACACAGACCTGCCCCCTGCTCAGGATGTGAGAGCCCCTGGGATTGCATCTCCTGGCACTGTGCAAACCCTCAGGAACCCTCTCCCCACCAAGTCAGGATAACACCTACTTTTCCCTGCAGGCTCTCCACTGTGGTGGGTGCAGACCAGATCCTGGTGCTTAAGGATGGGCACATTGTGGAGCGAGGGAGGTGAGCACAGGGAGAGGACTGGGGAGGGGTTCCCCTCGCTGGCTCTGGGGCCAGGTCAGGACTCAGCATCCCTCCACTCTCCTCCCAGGCACGAAGAGCTGCTGCAGAAGGGAGGTGTGTATGCTGGCATGTGGCTGCAGCAGCAGACCGGGGACGACAGCGAGAGCAAGGAGCACCATACTGAGAAGCCCCAGGGCAGCAAGAAAGGGTCATGAGCATGACCAGGAGCTCTGCTGTGACACTGACTTGGGTCCAGACGCCCACACTGCCTGGAAGTCTTTTGCTGGCTGCAGGCTGGGGCCTTGCCTGCCCTAGAGCTGCAGGGGCTTGGGTGGACACTCCACTACATTTGTACATGTTTGTTTTGCTGTTGTGTAGTTTCTTAAACCAGGTCCTTCCCAGGTCCATGCCTGTGTGCTCTGGGCAGCGTATGCGCCTCTTGGTGGGGGCAGGCAGGGTTAGTGCCTATGCCCTTGGGTCAGCCGGCAGCTCTGCCATGAGGTTGAGCTCCTTGGGCTTAGGTGGGTGAGGGGCTGAGCAGGCTGTCAGCGCCTGCCCCATCCCCGCACAAAGGGCTGAGCTTGGCAGGGGGCAGCACCCCAAAAGCAAAGGAAAAGCAGGGCGGCTGGTGTCCCCTCACCCCTATGTGCCCCTTCAACCACCATCCACAGAGATGTGCCACTCTGGGCTGGACACCAAGTGACTGCTCCCTCTGGTACCTCTGTACCTTGTGCTATGCTTTTATTTTCTCCCAAGCAGCACTTTGACAAGTCTCAGCACTCCCTGGACCCAGCCTGAACCCCCCTCCCTCAGCTGCTCAGAGCAGGACAGCCCAGTCCTGAGCAGAACCAGGTATAGCCCTGCAGGCAGGAACAGTTCCAGGAGCAGGTGGGAAAGCAGTACAGCTCTGCATGGCTGCAGACCCCCTGCAAGAGGCCAGCAGGACAAATCCCCCCACCCAAACCAGGCTCCAGGCTCAGGGCTTTGTTTGTAAGGAGGGGTTCTGTGCTACTGCTATCCAGGAGGGGATCCCTAGCAACACAGCTGGAAGGAGGGAGGCATTCCTACCCCAGCAGCATTTAAACAGGGCCCCGTTGAAGCTTAGGGCAGCAGAGAGCAGCCAGCAGGAGGAAGGCAGCTGCAACCATCCCATATGAGTGACGCTGGCATCCAAGTCACCTCCAAGGTTACTTATTATATTAAACCAGAAAGGAAATGCAGCTCCATTCAGTCTCAGAGAGGTCTTGTGCCCCAGCTGAGCAGAGTAAGGCCCAACGTGCTCTTGTGCATGCAAACAGCGGGGAGGCACCGAGGGTGTGGGGAGCAGGGAAGGGGCTGCCTTCAGCTGCTGGGAGGCTGCACATTCAGCTGTGCCATGCCCAGGCAAGAGACCATCCCAGCCACATTTGCTCCTTGCTGAGGGGCTGGCATGGCCCTCCCCAGAGCATGGAATCCAGCCCCCCGCAACTGCGGAAGGGAGCTACATCCCAGCTGTATGTCTGAGCATGCAGAGATGTCCCCACATGGTTCTGCTCTCACCCCACAGTCCCAGCAGTGTTGGGACATGGCTGTGGCAACTGTGGGTAAGTGCAGACCTTGGGCTGCTGCTTGCTTTGGTTACTGTGTGCCCAAGCCTTGTCCTGTACAGTCTTCACCCCCACCAGGAGCATCAGCAATTTGCTGCACTAATTTTATATAGGTACTAGGGCTGAAGTGTCAGTGTATATTTGGTGGCTTACAGCTCCCAGGGAGATGAGCTGTCCTTGGCAAGGGGCTCTTGTTACCAGTGTCCAGGCCAGAACCCCACAGCATCCGTGTGGGAGGCCAGAGCTGCTCCTTGGGTCACGAACGGGATCCTATGTCCGCTGGCACACCCTGCCTCACCTGCCTACGACATGCTGCAGTTTGATGGCTTTGAGCCGTGAGCCTGGAACACAAAGAAGCACACAGTGAACAAGGGAAAAAAGGCTTTTTCCTCTCTCCTACAAGAGGGCACATCTGGTGTTCAAGTTCCCAGAGCTACATGCTCAGCAGCGATGCTGCCACTGCCCCAGGCTGGGCTGCCCTCCTGGTGAGGAAACCCAGCCTACACAGAGCCCAGAGGAAGCAGAACCCAGGAAGGCCCCCTCCCTCACACAGCTGGGCCAGGATCAACTGCACAACAGTGCAGAGCCCATAGCCAGCCTTACTCACCTGCCGCTGCGACTGCTGGTACTCGGCTTCGCTTGCTGACAGTGCCTGGGCCAGTGCCAGATCCTCCTCCTCCTGTGTGCTGCTGGGACAGTGGTGCATTGTGTGCCCCAGCCTCCCCAGGCTCACGGGTACTCAGAGCCCTTCTGGGTTTCAGCATCTCACTGCAACCCCCCAGCACATCTAAGGGCAGGGAGCAACTGAGGATCACTCTGAACAGGCATGGGGCTGGAGAGGGAGCAGAGGATCCAGCCGGGGCTGGCAGCCAGGAATCCAGGCCAAGGAGAGCCATGTTAAGTCCAGTCTGTAAGATGGTGCTTTTAGCAGCACTGGGCACTGTGCCTGGGGACATGAGCTCCTGGCTGTCCTCCATGAACACCCCTACTCCACCTGTCATGCTCCAGCCAAACCCATTAGCTGACAAGTGGTGAGACAATGGTTTGCCCTACTCTGTGTTACAGTCACCGTCCCTACCAGCACCCCTAGGGCTGAGGGCTCGCTTGCTGAACAGAGTTCCCTGATGGCTCTGGACTCTTCCTTTTTTCCCTTGTCAGCCACAGAGAGGCATCATATGGAAACACGTGCTGAGAGGAATGTTATCCCAGAGCCACATGATGCTTTCACACACAGGGTGGGTGCACAGCACACCACACCACACCACGTGTTTTGGGGCTGTACCTGGGTGGCTGTGCTGAGCTGCGTGCTGACTCTGCCAGGGACATCTCCAGAGCTCGCTGCAGTGCCTCTTCCTCACTCTGAAACAAAACACCTGTCACCAGCTTGGCCAAGGTGGGGGGCAGGGGGCAGCCCTAAAGCACATGTGGCAGATAAAGTCTTTCCTGGCCAAGAGTGGGCAAATCTCCTCTCTCCAGGAGGCCAGACACAGCCAAGGTGACAAACTGGGGCTCTGGACAGACACGCAGTGCTCTCCCCCTGCCCACGGGGACACATCCCTGCCTGCTAATGCAGGAGTATGCCAAGAATACCAGTGGAAGTCAACTTCCAGTCTCCTCCTCCAGCCTGTGCTTGTACTACAGAAAGACAACATCCAAGGAAAATGGCTGGTACACTTTGTCCCTTTGGGGAAAGCTAAGCACCAAGTGCAGCTGAGAGCTGTCACCTGCAGGCACCAGAGCAAGCTCTGATTTCCCACAGAACATCCAGGATCACTGTCTGCCAGGGAAGGCCCAGCTAGGAGCACAGTCACCTACAGAACCTGGGCTAGAAAGCACTCGTTGCAGCCATTCCCTAGAGGGCACAGAAACTACCCCAAATGCCCAGACCAAGCCACTTACCAGCCCATTCTGCAGCATGACAGCTGGAGGGGAGGTGCCGTGAATCTGCGATGCAGCTGCTCTGCCTCCCCTGCAAACAGAAGAGAAGCTGGGTTATTGTCAAGGCAGGGAGCCCTGGTACAACTATCAGTCCTGCTGACGCACAAGAAGCAGGGAATTGTCACTCTGGTGTTCCATAGGGAGCCAAGCTGAGCCTGGTCATGCCCACCTCAGAATTACAATTCAGGCCATCACCTTACCTGGCAGAGGCCGGAGAAGAGGAGCTGTCTGCTGGCCGGGCAGCTCCGCTGCTTGATGCGGTGACTATTTTGGAGGAGGATGCCTGGGCTCTGGTAACTGCAGCATGCCTAGGACAGACAGGACACCTGTGAGAAACTGTTTTGAGTGTCATGAGCGATTCCTAGGCATTGAACACCTTGGGAGATGAAGCTGGATAAGCAATACATGTCTCTGGCTCCTCTTCCTCCCATGTTGTGGCTGTTATTCCCAAGAATTTCAAGTGCTGTTTTTCTCCCTGAAACCCTGTACCAGGATAGGCAGAAACCACTGGCTACAGAATAAGGGGTTGGGGAAAGAAGCAAGAGCAAAGCAGTCAACAGGCAGTACTGACAGCTCTTGCTGCAGGAGAGACTGTGCATGCCGCTGTGCTTGGCGCTGCTGGAGGACACCCCAGCATACAGGGCAGGGTGTGTGAGAACGCAGCAGTCCCAGACAATGGGTCAGGAGGAGTTGAGCTTTTTCCCTGTCCCCATCTGGCAAACACAGCCGCACCCTGCCAGACTGTCTGTTCCCAGGCCCTCACCCTGCTTTGGAAAGGGGACGCCCTGCCCCACTGCAGTCGTGGTCCAGGGGATGTCGGTGCTTGAGGCAGTAGTTCTTGTGGCACTGGTCACAGATCACCTTCATCATCTCCTTCTGCTTGCAGCCAGGCTTCAAACACTTGTTGGTGAAGATCTGAAAGATGATACAGCAGTGGTGAAAAGGAGCATATGCTGCGAGGCTGGGGCTGTCTCTTCTCTCCATGCCAGGCCCTGGGCACTGACCAGCCTTCCCCACCAGTGTATCTTCTGCAAGGCTCTGAAGTTTGTCTCTGAATACTGGCTTTCCTTAGATAGTTCCTTAGTAATTCAGCCTTCAGTCTCCATAGACAAGGGTCTCCACAATCACAGAATGCACAGCAGGAGAAAGAGTGCCTTGCCCAGGGACTCCTGCCTTCCATGCCAGTGCAGTGGAGACAGCCCAGAGCACTCCAGCTGCTACCGGGCTGGATTCCTGCAGGGCCAGCTCCCTGCAGAAATTTCATCTCCTGGCAAGATGGGGTAGCTAATTGCTGACTGCATTTTCCTAATAGTAGCATGCAGTTTCCATCCTTATATCCCAGGTGGCTGCCCAGCCGCACTCCATTACCACCTTGGTCCCAGACTGCCTCCACAAAGCCCTGCAGATGTGCACACCTCCAGCTCACCAACCCTCCCTGCCGTCAGCCTGTGCCAACAGAGAGAGCACTGGGCAGGGCTGAATCTGTGTTGTTTCCATTCCATTCCCAGGCTCTGTCAGAGACATGGCAGAGCCACACGGTACATACCTTGCGCTTGCGTTGTGCAGGGTCAGACTTGCAGTCACGGTCAATGTGCTCACCCACCACAACATCAGGCATCTCCCCCCGCCTCACAGGGACTGGGGTGTTGCAGAGGGGACATACTGGGACCTGCACATCCTGCAGAGACAACAAAAGGGAGCTGGAAGCAGGTAGCTGGGTAACCTTGAGTGCTGCACAGTCATCTCTCTCCCTTTCAGGACCTGCCTACCATGGCTTCCACAGCTTCAGCTGCAGTTTGAGATCTTGCTCGTGAAATTCCAACCAGCTTGCACAGCAGGTGCAAAGGCACAGACATACACTCTGGGAAGGGATGATGGTATGGCTGGGAGATGCCCAAACCATTTCACCGAGTGGGAGAGGGAGGGCTGGATGTTTGTGGCGCTGAGATGCAGATCCTGGCTTTCAGGGACATCTTCAGATTCAGTACACATCTCAAGGGGGACTGCTCCAGTGACCAAAGTCACCACAGATTATTATGACCAGTGGCTAGAAAAGCTCAGTAGCTCCATGGAGGAGGGTGGACGAAATCTGCTCTCTGCACTTACCTTCTTGTAGGCAGAGGTGCAATCGTGCTGGGCGTAAGCGATGTGGTCGGTGCAGAAGATCTGCTCACAGGCATCGCACTTCAGGGGAAGGAAGTCTAGGAGCAGGGATATAGCACGGGCAGAGAGCATGGAGATCAGCATTGCCCACCCTCAGCCCATGGGCCTCCCCGACTTCCCGAAGGCACAACAGTGACCCGCGGCAAAGCCAGGGCCGCATCTCTCATCGCCCAGCACGGAAACAAAAGGGCTGCAGGTCCACAGCCACGTCTTCAGAAATACCCAAGGCTCCTCCTCAAAACGTGCCGTCCCCGCGATCAGGAGTAGCACCCTGAATCACTCCGAGCTCCCCGTGGGCTGCCGGCCTCAAACCGGTGGGAAGCGATGCTGCCACAGCCGCCTCGGGGTACGCCCATCGGGATAACCGGAGTATAGACGGGCCCCAGCGGCCCCGCCGCGTGCGGCCTCCCCAGACTGCAGCACCGAGGGCCGGCGGCGAGGATGTCTGCCCGGGCCCTGCCCCGCTATCCCCGGGCACGAGCCGCTGCCCACCCGGG
>VYXC01005576.1:31976-76536 GCA_013397175.1 Platysteira castanea | reverse complement strand
CAGCCCCGCCCTAGCGGGGCACCCACGGGCAGCGGGAAGGACCAGGGACCCCTCCCGCCAAGGGCAGCACGGTCGACACGGCCCTGCCTTCAAGCCCCGCTGACGAGCGGGAGCCCGGCGGCGCCCCGCCACCTCCCCGCAGGCCGGGCTGCCCGGTCCGTGCCGCCCAGGCCCAAGCCCGCGGCCGNCAGGAGCAGTGCGCGCCCAGGTCCGGGAACTCCATGGCGGCACAGCCGCCACCGGCACCGGCGGCCCCGCCGCGCCCGCTTCCGGCGAGGCGTCGCAGGGCGGTGCCAAGCGCAGCCCCGCCCCGAGGCTCCGGGCGGCCCCCCACCCCTCCGCATCCCCTTCCTCCGGCAGCACCGCTGCGACCCGTGGGAAGACCAGCTCCAGAGACCCGCCCCGGCGCTGGGGGAAGGTTCAGGGCAAGGCGGAGTCCACGAGGGCCAGCGCCAGAGCCATCCTGCCCTGCCAGGCCAGCAAGAAGTGTCTCTGCCCCCATGGGACAGCTTGGAACTTTTCCCTCCATCCTTCCTCCCCTGCCCCAAGGGACACAAACGACGGCTCCTGCCGTGTAACAGAGCTCCTGGCTCTATTCCAGCCACCTCGGAGTCTCCAGGTGCCATGCTACGATGCCCAGCAGAGCACAGATGGGGTGCTAGAAGGGTCAGTGGTGCGGAAGGCAGGAGATGCCACGGCAGCAAGAAACTGGAGTAGTGAATAGGGCCAGGAGTGAATTTCATTGATTGCAAAAAAAATCAACTCCACAGCCACCCAGTAACAAAACTCAAATGAGACAGGGAAAAAAAGCAGGTATCGCCCAACACCCTGTTCCAGCAGTGACACAAAAGACAGTAACAGTCTGCAGAAGGGGTCTCTTTGCACAACACCCGCCTGCCCTTGTCCCCTTACTGCTACCCTCTGCTCCAAAGACCCCTTTCCATTTGCTAGCCCCTGAGAGCCACATCTGACTGTGCACCCCATCCCTCCCCCCAGACAAAACCAGTGAAAGTTAAAATTATTTACACTTTTAGCCATTTAAAAATCCAATAAAATAAGATTGCATATGTCCTACTGGGGATGTGGGTATTAGCAGCAGCTACAGCTAGCTCAGTACTCTGCGTGCAAAACGAAAGACAAACAGAAGACAGACCGAAATACTGCACCATTACTAGGAAGCGTTTGCTGGGGTTGGTGTTTCAATTGTGGCATAAGGCTTCTAGGAGCCGGTTCCTCCCCAGCTGCAGGGCCTCCTGCTCAGCCAGTGAAGGCCAGGCTCTAGAAGGATGGAAAGGATTCATTATTCCAGACACAGCACATTAACACTGACGCGTTTCCATCCCAGTCAACACAAACATCTAAAAACCCACTGTACGTTCACTGTGTGAGTTTTTCCTTCTTTCCAGTGATGATGGAGGAAAAGGGGGTGCACAAGTAAGACCTAAGACATAGATGCTGCTGTCATCACTGCCTCCTCCTCATCTCCTTGCTTTGGCAGCTCAGCAAGCGTGGGAGAGGAGGAAGACGGAGCAGCCTTTTGTGCCTCCTGCTCCTCTCCGAGCCCCATCTCTACATCCATTTGCTCCAGCTCCCCCTGATCCAGTAGCTCAAAGTCATCTGCTTCCTCCTCATCCTCCGGTGAAGCTTCTGTCTCTGTCTCCACCACTTCGCTCTCTGACAGGTGTGCTTGGAAGCTCAGTTTCTCTTCAGGCTCGGTGGGGAGGAACTCAGAGAGGGAGGGCCCCTCACTGGCCTCTGAGGACCGCAGGAGGGCAGAGAGGGTGTTCTGCACTGCTGTGGTGATGGCAGTGGTGACTATCTCCTCACTCAGCGTGTTAATGCAGATGCCCAGGCCTGGGACAGGGACAGTCTTTGGGTCTGCGTTGCCTCCTGCCGTTTGCCCACTCCCATTGAAGTGTGTATTTACAAAATGGAGAGGAGATGCGAGGCGAAGGATGGAGAGGTCAGAGTCCGCAGCCTCTTTCTCTGCTGAGTCCAGCTCACAGGCAGCGTGGGCAAGCTCAGGACCCAGAGGCACCCCAAATGCGTCTTCATCACTCTGTGGTCCCAGGTCTCTGGAATGATATTCTTCTACAGATGGAAACTCTGCCAGGTCCTTGGAAAACGACTCCTCTGGCTCACTGTGCAGGCTCTGCTGATCCAGGTCTGAAAGGCACCAGCATTAAGGTACAGGGTCCCTCACCATGACCTCCCATCCACCTTCCCCCAGCTGACACACCACAGCTGACTTTCAGGTACCTTCCCTATCTTTGGAGCACAGCAGGGAGAGGTCTGCAGTTATTCCCTTCTGCCAGTGGCATGATTGACATGGAATGTTTCTTTTGTGATCCTGTTTTATGTGCTCTGTGCTCAGAGAGGACTTCCTGCTCCAGCTCACGCTCTCTGCATCTAAAGCCCCTCATTAAAACCCCCAAGGTCAGGGAAACTGTGCTTACAGCATGTCACCTGCCTGCTCCTTCCCAGACACCCAAGCGGCCACATCAGAGTGGTAACCTCCATGTTCCTCACCACTAACCAGTCCTTCTCTGAGCTGGTAAGTCTGACAGGGTGGGGTGTCTGACCTGTTTCACCCAGCACCATATATGGGTGTGTGACTAGCCTATCCAGTTATTTCTGTTGGACTTTGTGGGTGGCCTTGCTCCCTTGCTGGAGTCACAAGGTGCCATTGCTTTGTGGGGCAGTAATTAGAGGCATATGTCCACTCAGGACCAGCTTATGATCAGCCATGAAGTCAGGGCATGCTGCACTGCTTTTCCTTCCTCCTTTCAATGCTCTTCCCATGCAAATAGTTGGGTTCTCTCCCTGGGTTTCCTCCCATTTTTAAGACCCATTGTTCTGGGCCAAAACACCGAGGATAAGGGGGCAGCAAGGTATCCCATCGTGTACCTTCAGAAACATCCGTCAGCTGTGGGGTGGTAGCCCTTGAAACAGAAAAGCCCCCACTCTCCAGGATAGAAGCCTCCTCATCAGAGAGCTCAGAATCTGTGATTGACAGTGCTAGGGCAGTTTTCTTCACATCCACCTGCATGGGATGAAGGCAGAGAGACAAATTCCTGTGTGTCAAAGTACCAGTGCTGCCTATGGGCACCTCCAGACCTTCCAGGCAGACGTCCTTGCTGGAGGATCAGTATGCTGGCAAAGTGCTCCCTGCACTGGAGGGAAGGGCAATCCCAGCTCACTGGCTTTCCTGCAATAAATCACTGCCCAATGCTTTGCCTGCTCTCAGTGAAGAACACAAAAGAGGCAGCACAAGATGAGATGAGACTGTAGGAGTCTCAGAAGGCTTTGATCCTTCTTCCTCTCCTGTGATCACCAAGGAGAACACTCCTTTCCCTTCTGCATTCACACTGAGAGCAAGGAAGTCTCCTACAAGGAGCAGTGGTTCAAGTATCCACATTCCTTTGGAAACAAGCTTCCCACCTCACAGCCCAGCTACATGCCCAGAGTTGTGTAAAGAAAGATGCTTCGTTTGTTTCTGCAGTGTGAATATAGAAAGGTCATACACAATCTGTCTGACAGCAGAGAACTGTGTAAGAGACACTAGAACTGCTCAACTCGCTTTTCCAGTTTTGAGGAGCCCCTGCACATTACATCAGGGGTGTTCACATCTTCAGGAGACACTCAAATTTTCAGAGCATAACCATCAAAGTAATTCTGAGGTCAGCAGGAGGCAGGGACATGGCTGGCCCTGTCCTCCTATGGCATCACCAGCTCTGTGGCACCAAATTCTCAATACCCAGATTGAAAACGATGGCCTTCATCAAACATGTGCCCTTTTTCCCTTAGAATTCTGCAAAGAAGTGATTTATTGCTCTGCTGTGCTATCATTGCTGCTGAACTCAGACCACCCCTTGGCTCTCAAGCTGCTATAGACCAGACAGGAGGGACTGTCGATTAGCTCCTGCTAATCTCTTTGTGCTCTTACCACTGGAGAAAAGCCTGACAGCTCTGCTTCACTCTCACTCTCCGTCTCTGCTGTTGGCTCATCACCTGCTGCAGGCTCACTCTTCCCTTGTCGCTCTGTCAGAAAGAGAAGAAAGGCTTTACCTGACACTGAAGGAGTTTTCTGCCTTTATACATCACTTTCCCCTACTTCTGCTACCCTGTGAAAGTTCACAGGGTTCCTAGAGACAAGCATCATCTGTTGCTCTCATATGCTGTTCTCAGGATCACCTGGGAGCACACAGTTGCTCTCCCCATAACCCTAAGTTTCCACCTCTTTCTCTTACTCCTCTGCAGCCTTTCACCACACAGTGTTGGCAGATACGGTCTCCTATTGTCCTTTTTTTAGGGCTGCACCCTAGGAATACAGCACCAAAAAAAGCCAGAAAGAAGGTGGGTCCTTACTCTTCTTCTCATGCTTGTGGTGCAGCGTCTCTGCCTTCATACTGTAGTCCAGTTTCATCAGGACAGGCTCCAAACGTGTGTACATCCTCTGGATCAGCTCATGGTAGACCACCAGAGGCCAGAGCAGAATGCTGAGCACTGTGGACATGGAATGCAGGGAGTGTGAGACACAGACCAAGCACAACCCAACTCTTCCTGTGGTGCCACTGAGAAAGTCTGCATCAAGGGAAAGACATTTCAGTGGCATGTGCCTTCCCATCTGACTGCCTAAAAATCCTCATCCATGGCTCTTCTTACTCATTGCAAAGCTGCTTGATTACCCAGGTTTTACTGCCAGATCTCAGATAGAATATAGATTTATGTTAAGATGAAGTGTAAGCCCTTCTCTGCAGCCACTGCACCCCAGCCCCAACATGCAATAGAAGCCCTGAAATGAGCTTAAATGAGAATTAAAACTAAGTATCACCAAAATTTTTTATAAAGCTAGCAGCAGAGAGCTCATATGTAGATGTGCTCGCAGCAGAGCACCAGAACAGAGTTATTAGGGACTCATGATGCAGTGAAAAAGGTCTATTTCCCCAACATGCAGCTTTGTTAACAACACTCTCGATACAGATTTGCCCACGTTAGGAACTGAGAGACTGTAGCTTCCTGCTTCCCTGGAGCCTCGGCCAGCACAGCCTGAGCTGTGGGGAACAGAGGGCCTGAATGTTTTAGTCACGGCTCCCTCTCCTGCCTTTGCAGTCGTACTGCATGCACTTACAGAGACATCCTGGAACACATTCCCTGTATATTGATTCATTATCTAGCACAGATCCCCTTGAGAAAACTACAACTCTGCTTTTACCAGCCTATCAACAGCACAGTTAGGTCATGTCTCAGTTTAAGTCAGACAAGAGAGCTGCTTATACTCACAAATGATGTAGGAGATCATTATGCCTGGAACATAGTGTCCAACTACAGCCAGAATCAGGCAGCCTGAACAGACACTCATGCAGAACTGAAGGAAGAGAGAGGAACAAACAGAAGTGACAAGAGGCAGAGATACATCTATGCAACCAATGCCAGAAACCCAGTTAGTGCAACATGAGGGATGGTCCTAACCAAGTCAGTCAGCCAGCTCTGCACCAAGTTCATTCAGGTGCTGACAGTCACAACTCGGACAGCTCGGTTGGGTAAAGCTGTAAGCATTAGAGGTTCAAGCGCAGGATGACCAAGGTAACCCAACGCCTCAATGAAACAAATCAAAACTTTATCAGACAGCTCTTTATGAAGTAAATTACATTCCTTGAGGATAGGATGGGATATTGCAAATTGCCACTTGTATATCTCTCCTGTAAAGTTCAGCACTTCAGGAGAAAACTGTCCTGTCCTGACAGACACAGGAACCTGTTACAGAGTCACCAGATGCTGTGCCACTGCTGTGCCATAAACCAGCTGGCAGATATAATAGCAGAGCCCATGCTCCCTTCTGACCAGGACCTTCCTCCTCTGGAAAAAGTGAAGTATAATGGTGCAGCCCTGATGGCTTGTCTGACACTCTCCTGAGGCGGGGGGAAAGTGAGAACAGACAATCTGCAAACCAGGGCATGGGTTCAGATATGGACTAAATCCAGCAATTAAGAGTTTAATTCATAATGGAGAGGGTCTGCAAAAGCTAAAGTTCCTCTATGGGCTTTACTCCCAATGAATTCATTCTTTATGGGCATCTTTGGACCTGGTCTTCTACTCCCTGTAGCTGGGGCAGAAAAGGCATAATAAGCAGTGTTAGAAACCCACTTCTTTCAGCACACTGAACCCCAGGAAGCCTGACACAGTCCTAGTGGTTGGTGGTCTGTCCCACTTTTTGTGATGCTAAGCCAGCTCCTGTCTACAAACCCTTTCTAAACAACATACATCACAGCCATTAGAACATGTTTCATGACAAGTTTCCATGCACTCAGAAATGGTGCTGTGTTTGGACTTTCCTAGCTACATCTTGGCTAGTGAAATAGGACAATTGTAAGAATGGAAATGGAATCCATGAAAGGGCCAGAGACTGTAGGCTTCCCTTTTTTTCTCCCCAGTCCCAATCTAAGAGCTCCCTTTGCACACTAAGAAAGAAAACTAAGCACAGCAAGCCATTCACAGGAGGGCTTAAGTTCAGCTCCAGTTTACAAACACTGGAAGTTAATTACTCATTATTTAAACTTTCCATGGCATAGACTCTACAAGGAATGAACAGCAAATATTGGACAGGGATAGTAATTGTAAAAATATTGAATTTACATTCTTCCATCTCTTAAGCCACTAGTAATGGAAATAAAAGCCCCTGCACAGAAGAGTAGGTATCTCCAGCTTACCTTGGCAGGATTTTGCCTCTTGTACTGTAGCAGTTCCTGCAGGTACAGCCTGAAGGTGACCCAGCTCTCTGCCAGACAGTGGCACAGCTCAGGGACACTGAGCAGGTGAGGTTGTGCCCCTGAAGTCACCCCCTCACTAGAGACAGACAAGAGCAAGAAGACAATCTTTGAACATGGTCTGTTTTCCTGGGGGGAGGAACAGCTGCACCAGGAAGCAGAGATCCCTACTAAAGGCTTGACAATACTGACTGCATCTTCAGCTGAACTATGGAAGATGCTTGACTTGGAGACAGTTTTTCCCTTTAATCAGAAAGAAAGTCAAGGGACACCTGAGCCAAGCAGCAGCAGATACCATGCCACAGAATCCCCATGCCACAAGCCCAAGATGCAAAGCAGTTTAATCAAAGCCACGCAGACAGAAGCACGGGAGGTGGAACTGGAGGTGGTCTCCTCTGGCACCAAGTCGAAGGTAGCCAGAGTGTGGTGCTCAGACCTACAACCAGGGCCAAGAATGCAAGCCACGCCACCAGAGCGAGCACGTTCAGCCTGCGGAAGTCAGTCTCAGTGATTTCCTTCTCTCTGGAGGATTCTTAAAATTGTTCAGGACAGATCCAGGGAAGAAACCTAAGAGTTCCTAACATTAGAAGTACTTGAGCTTTATCGCTACTGAAAGAACACTTCCCCAGAGTCTCAAACTGTGGCTCCTGAGCTGATAAGCAGCTCCCAGTGCAGAAGTCACTAGCAATGTTTCACAGCAGGAGCCAAGCAGTTTATTGACAACAGAAAAAAAGGACAGGTGAGATCACCATACTAAATTAAGGCTTCCCCACTCTCCTTCTCACCAAGGAACACATCTGTGAGCTTACCTCTCTCCTCCTGGCTCCTCTGATGGCTGTGCTGTAGAGAGAACACAGCAGATTAGTCAGCCAAGTGAAAAATACAACCCGACATTTTTACCAGTTGAACAGAGCAGAGCTGGAGATGTATCATCCTTAGCTAGGGATGCACCCTGGGGACCTTCTTTGTGCTCTCATGCAAGCAGGAATCACTGGCTTGGAGCCCGAGCTCCGAAGGCTTATCAAAGCATGTCTGGAGACTCGGAGCAGCAGAGCACTGATCTCTGGGCACCCCAGCACACCTTGAAACCCAACACACACCTGGCAGGACACTCATATCTGAGGCATATCCTGGTGCTAACATGGGGCTCTCCACTACAGGGATCATGCAGCTTTTCCTGGTGTCCCACATGTCTAGGCAGTGCCATTCCCACAGTAGGTGCCAGCACTTGTCATTCACAGGGGGCTGCCAACACAGTTTTGGAGCTGGGCAAAGCTTCAGCTTCCATCTCGGAGCTAAACATGGCACCAGGAGGTCTGAGCTGCATTTCCCACACACCAGCCCAGTCCTTGGCAGGATGCTGTGCACAAATACCAGAGATGTCCCCGCTGTCTCCATCCTCTCCCATGGAATTAAGTAACAAATAGCAGTCCTGTGCATAATTTTCTAATTTTAGGGCTCTTTTATATCCCCTGGCAGCCTTTTGTGCCAGGCATATATATAACTATTCTCCTAAGGTCTGTCACTCTGGGTAAGAGCAAGGGAAAGGCTCTCCCATTCCTCTCTGCACTGAACCCAGTGATGATCAAACAGGGACTTAGTTCATGCAGTACTGAAGAGAGGAGCGGTGTTTCAATAGCAGAGGTCATTATGATTATGCTCTGCTCTTAGATACACTGAGAAGAAAAATTCTACGGCAACTGAAATTCATGAGGCTGGTTGCTCACGGATTTGGATATCCTGGGAAGCTGACTGGTGTCTCAGGATATACAGGTCTCAACCAAAGCTAGTCTAACACTGCCTTTGTAAGTCTCCTGTGTTTAACAATGCCCTGTTTGTGCTGTGACAGCTCATTGAGGTCCTACCCTCCTGTACCCGTCCACCGACTGTCCTAGAGCTGGCAGGGACTGATGTATCTTTGATGCTGTCTGGCCAGCAGCAAACTTGGTGTATGAGGTTATAACCCTAACCCTGTCCCCCACACTGCATGCAACCACGTAAACAGAACTAAAATAAAGGAGAGTTTATCTTCAGAGGCCAGGCTTATAGTTAGAAATGGGTTAAGGAAATGCAACGTGTGCAAAAAGGGGTTTGAATCCTCCCTGGAGTCACCAGCCAGGCACAAAGCCCATGAGTAGCAGTGATTCCCTCAGGGAAATGCACCGAAGAGGCGAACAACCATCACTGCAATCACCCAGTAAGACTTCAGACTCCATCCAGCTCAAGCCACAGAAGAGACCAACTGCTTGTAGCAGCCCTGCCACTGTTTTCCCAAGACACAAGATGTTGGACCAAGTCTGCCAGACTCCTCCTCCCGCTGCAGGCACTGCACCAGCCGGCTCGCGCAGTGGAGCAGGAGGCTAATCACCCAGGGAGGAGGCGATTCTTTGAGAGCGTGACCCAGATTTCCAGTAATCAGGCCTGACAAGAGGAGTCAACTGCTCTCAGACTGGGCTGCCCATTCGCTCTTCTGCCCACAAGCATTTGGCATGGCGGCTGGGGCAGCTCACAGAGGGAGCCTGGGCTGCAAAGTGAATATTATGGATGCAGCTCGACACCCACAGGGTAGCTGCTTCCCTCCTGCAACTGCCATTGCTGTGTTTTGTTATTGTGCTCAGGAATCTAAAGCTGCTTAATCGCAGCACGCAGAAATCCAGCTCTATCTCTAAGCCTCATCTATTACCTGCGCTAAATCACCAAACACATTACATCTGGCACTGGCCAGTCTGTGAGGGCTGGCTACACAGTACAGTGTATCAAACGAGGTGCTGGGATGCTCTGCTGGACAGATGTGCCAGCAACACAGCAAGTGGGATGGCACAGGAACCCCACTCCTCTCTGACTGGTTGCAGTTATCCAAGCCATCCAAAATACACCAGCAGAGGGAGTGAAACAATTCTCCTCAGTTGATCCTGAAGGTTTCAGAGACACTTTGGGGAGCACAACATTTCAGCAGGCTGCACGGTCTTCATGTGATTTCAGCTATCTGGCAAAACACAAGCTGTCTTTAAGATCAACAGTACGTTGCTTCCTGTAGAGAGTAGTCTGCCTGCTGGCCATCGCAAAGCATTGGAGTCTTACACCAGCTGCAAGAACAGCCCAACCCCAAAAACCCCAAAGCATTTCCAATAGGAAATGGTCCCTTAGTTAAGGCTTAACTCCAACCTGTGCTGAAATACTGTCGAGCACCAGTACAACTAAGTTGCCAAGCAGGACACCCAGAGCTGGCCTCAGACTATCAGTAACTGGCTGAAATCTTTCCATCAGCATTTCACACTGGATTGTGGATTAATACGAATCACTTGACATACAGCAGACTCAGAATTCTGAGAGATCAGACAGCCATGCAGGAGTTTAGGTTACATGTTGGTACTGACAAATTATTGCTGATGGATTCCTTGGCTCTTACAGGTTTTCAACACTTCACCAAGAGACATTCTTCATCTGTATGTAAACTTTAGCTAGAAAGCAGGGGCCCTTTTCAAGGAGTACTAGCATTCAATTGCAATGAAACTTTTGTTAGAGCTCTTCCACGCTGCACTCTCCTGCTCTGACCAAAACATAGCTGTCAAACAGCAATGCCACAGAAAACATCCCTACTTGATACCCATTTCAGGAGAAATTGGAGATGCTTCCTAAGTCCTTAAATAACATTTAAGTAGAACTCCACGTAGATATTGAGAAAATACCCTGTATGAGAGCTGAAAATATGCAGTCCCTCCTGAAAGGACCTAAAAAAGTTGTACAGCTTGATGTTATTAGTGTGACCCTGATCACAGTGTGTGAGTAACTGCAAAATACATGCTGAGGTTTTAGCATTCCTTCAGAAGTCATCTTATAAGCAGCCATCTGAGACATATGTGCTGACTCTTGTGTGTACATGCTGACTCTTGAAGGTATGGTACTGACCTATCTCCCAGAACTCCACAAAAGGCTTACAGGAAGCACTAAGGAGGTAAGCCACAAAGCTACAGCTCTGCTTCAACAGGAAGTGAGAGCCAAACAAGAACCCCTAAGTGTTCAGGAGTACCAATTCAACATGAGGCCCCTCAGGAATGCAGAGCACTACTCCTTCCTTGCGGAAGCAAAGGAAACACGGTCCAGCGGACCATGTCAAAATCAGGGCTGTGACCTAACCAGGCACATCAGAAAGGTATCCCTGTTCTCTGCTGTCAGCAGCAGAAAAGCAGGAAGGAGTGAAATATGTGAAGAACACTGAGGAGAGGCGCAGTGGGATATGCACCGACTTCTAGCAGAGCTGACGGCATAGGACGAGCCTAACCCCTGGTGTTGCTGTTTTGTTTGCTTTTCTTTTTTATTCTTCATGGCTCTACATCATATAAATTGATTTCAGTATGAATTTCCTATTTCTTCTATGACAACACAACTTTTACAGGCCAAGTACTTGCTGGAATGATTCCACCCCCACCTGCCTCAATGACACCATTCTGTACTGGACACCAGGCTTTTGCACTTCTGGACACGTTTCAAGTGAGACAGTTTGGGTTGGCTTTAAACTATTCCCTTAAAAAACCAACGTGAATAAGCAGGAAATTAAATTGGCCAGTCCAGTTTAACTGCCTAGTTACCTGAACCACACAAAGCAAACAGTTTCAAGACTACAGCTGTAACATATCTAATCTTATCAGGATTTCTGTGAAAGCATCCTTTAATTCAGTACCCTTTTAGGTCAAATAAAGGGCACCTCACAAACATACATATAGAGGGGCTTTCATTCAGAAACTCTCCCTAGAGTAGAGGGGCAGGGATGGAGGGCCCTGAGCTGCCTTTGAACAGTAGCAGTAGATACAGTAGGCAGGTCTGGGTCCCATCATTTGATAAACTCCAAAGAAGGAGGCACTTAAAGCAGACAGCAGCCAATCCATGTCCATCATCTTTATGAGGCTATTCCTCTTGCTGCTTTTGTGTCTAATGTTGGCACAGACCTTCAACAAATGGGAAAGATAAGGTGATCAGACTTACTGATTAGCTGGAGATCAGATGCTGTTCAGTCCAGGTACAGTACACTAACTGCTGCTGCTGTCAGACCTCATCATCCACTCTGCTACCTGCTACAAGAAGTGGCTCATATTTGCTCTGCTTCTTTCAGGGCATAAGCCCATGCTGAACTTAACTAAAACCAATACACTTCCATCCCCTCAGCTCAGCTGGCCATATGTGCTCAGACTTGAGATGATCTTTTTGCCACATTTGCAGGAGAGAAAGGACACAGCAGAAACACATTATCCCTGTCACTAGCTTCCCTGGAAAACTAGCTGGGCCCCTTAGTCACTCTCAAAATGAGCCACTCCCAGAATTTCTCAGCACCAGGAGCAATTCTCCCCCATGCCCAGAGTATTAGGATACATCCTAATCCTCTGACACAGATAAGACACAGCACCAGTACCTGGGCCTGCAGTTAAAATAGGAATGGGGCTTACATGACCACAGAGAGCCCAGGAAGGGCCATAGCTATAGCCCAGCAGCTGGTAACACTAGAACTGTGTCACTATCTACAGTGCTAATCACATACCTGAGAAATCAAACAGGAACCTGGGTTTCCACTTCTCCAACAAGAGGATGCCAAGAAGGGACATGCTGAGGAGAAAGAGGGGTCTCAGGGAGGTGGAGGAAAACAACCTAGAAATCAAACGAGAACTTGTTAGGCATTGAAAAGGGAGCAAATTACTGCTCTTGATGAGCAAACAGATATGGCTCAAAGCAGAAATATCCAACTGCTACGGGCTACTGTAGCAAGCATTGTACTCTGCAGATACCCACCCACACCACAGCACGTTCTCAAATGGTGCCTTTGCCCACCACCATACAGCTGACTCCCTGCCATCTCCCAGCGCTCTCCTCCCCTGCTTCTGAGCTCCTCCCTAGGTTGCAAAACAAAGCTAATGCTCCCTTGTACAAGTCTCTCCAAAGCCTCAAGGTGGAGGCTCTAGATAACGTAAAGACAGACTGATGTAGCAGAAAACTGTTTGTGACTCAGCCTGTTTGCTGAAAACCTACATCCCATTTGTCATGGCAAGGTCCAGCATTACAGGCAGGTAATGCATCTTGCCATTCTAGATGCCCATTCTCTTACCACAAACCTCCCCCCGTTTCACCAGAGCCTAGCCAGCACTTAAATGGCTTAGTTGCTCACTTGACTTTATCATAAAACCTTTCATGTCCCTCATCCACACATTGGCTCAAGCCACTTGCCAGCTCACACAATACTACTCACACACAGCTGGGCAATGCCACTCAAAGAGTTTATCGCCCCACTCCACAGAGATTCAATAGCAAAGGTGCCAGGGTGGCACTTGTGCCAGCAGTGACTGTCTGCATTCATCCTTTTCTCTAGTTCAGAGGAGCTGCTTTTAAGTCACTCCAGAAAAACATACCAGGGAAATGCATTCACCTTCACCTCTTTAATGAACATTCCTTCCCAGAAAGGAAGAGCCGTTCTGCTTTTTCACCCTGATCCTCTTCAGTGAGTGTTTGCCAGAAACTAATGTCAAATACACCAAATAGTGACTGGAGTCAGGGAGAATCTCACAGTGCAGAGCAGGGAGGGGTTCCCACTAAACCACAGTCACAGGTAGAGAACCTAGAAGTGAAATGTGCCTCACTGGGCAGCACAGAACAAAAGCTGCACCTTCCATGGGCTTACGGGACTTTTAACAACATAAACAACAACGTTTGCATTCCTTCTCATTAAACAGCAATTCTGTAGCGTAACACATCCTCTCAGGAAGAATCTCCTATTCCATCTCATTTATGGATTGCAGTTAAAGGATGCTGGCTGAATCCTCCACAGGACCCTAAATGATTTTCCCTCCTTTGCCATACTTAAATCTCTCTCTGCTGTCCCATATTCTGGGGCACTTTCTTCTCAACCTCTTCATGCACAGCCCCTGGGCTATCATTGTCTACCACTCCTGCCATCTCTCACCTGCACCTCTCCCTCTCCTTCTCACTTCATAGCTCTGCTCTGAGACTTTTCAGCTGGTATAGTAATCCAAAAAAGTTTATGTACCTGCCTACCACGTACACCTCTGATAATTGTATGGATGAGGGAACAGAACATAAACTGCCTCATCAGAGAGACTTCAAAGGCTGTTTGGTCACATACTTCTCCCTCCTTTACCTTCGGAATCTGCCCCTTCCTATTTCATCCGCAACCCACATTTAACTCTTTCCCTGGCCACTTCTGACCTTTTCTGCTGGGACAGCCACTAGCTAAGAGCATTTTCATCAGTAAAACTCACTGTTTATACAAACAAACAGGATGTTTTTCATTCCCCTCCACAGCTGGGCTCTGCCACTCACACTCCCATCTCCTCATGCTGCTGCCCCGCCGGAGATGCAGAGAAGGAAAACAGGAAAGGTGGAATACTCTCACACCAAAACCGAGTGAAAAATCAGCACCTCCCGGGAAAGATTAACGAGCCGAAAGGTTTAAATAAAACGCCCCAGGGCAGCTGCCGATGCAGGAGGCCACGGAGCTCTCTGACGGCAGTTACTGAGTGAAACGAACTGATAAAAACACGGATGCAAAAATTAAGCAGAAACGTGACTGGGCGAGGCTCCAGTTGGGTCCATCTGCATTTTATTATCGCAGGACAAGGCAAATCCTCCTGGCACTTTCTCCCCTCAGGGAGGGGCCTGTTTATGCCTGTCAGAGGAAAACAGCGCGGCTACTCCCGGCTGTGCGTATCCCACGGCGGTGCGGCTGCGGGAACACACACCGCCGGAACCCAGGGACATCACCGCGGGTCCCGAAGCCGTCGCACGCTGCGGNACCGGCCGCGCGTGCGCCCGGCGGCGGCAGGGGCGGGGACCGGCCGCGGCCCCGCGCCGGAACAGGAAGGGCGGAAGGGCGGGCGGTGGCGGTCGGGCGGGGAGCGGCTTTGAGGGTTCCGCTCCCGACACTGCGCCGGGCCTGGGCTTCGGAGTGGCCCGGTACCGCGCCCTCAGAGCCGGCCCCGTATCGCCGAAGGGGAGCTGCCAGCCCCCGCCCTGCGAGTGGGCAAGATGGAGCTGGACGAGCTGTTGCTGGACGAGGAGGGCGCCTTCTCCCTCAGTGGGTTCCAGGAGTTCACGGTGAGCATCCGCGGCCCAGCCTGCTCTTAGCAGGCCCCTGGGGTGATCCCCCCCATCCCCCGCTCCCGGGGAGCTCCGTGTGGCCGCAGGCCCCGGCCCGGTATAGCCCTGAGCCGGGTTGAGGTGGAAAGCACGGTATGAGAAGTGCTCTGGGCCTTCCTCACGTTCCTCTGTCTGCCTTCAGTTCCTGCCCAGGCACCAGCAGCTGAGCGAGAGAGTGCGGAAGCGACTCTATTATGGCTGGGACAAAGACTGCAGCCTGGATAATCTCTCCAGCCCCGTGGCAGGTGGGTTGCTGATTGTCCCCACATGGGAATGCTGAGTCAAGGGGGTTGGAAGTAGCCCAAGGGGCCGAGACCAACAGGTCACCTGCTTCCTCCCCAGCGCCAAATCCCACCCCTGCCCGGCCTTTCCCACTCAGCGCAGCAGAGCAGGGCAGGATGCCAGAGCCTCATGGCTTCTGCTCTCTGTTTTGTTGCCCCGTCTGGCCCGCTGCTGCATTTTTGACATCTCACTGGTGTGTAAAGTCCTTTAGATTGCTTGTGAATTTCTTGGCAGAGGAGGTTGTGAACTTGTTCCTCATGGGAGCTGTCTTGGACAATTGCTTGTGCTCTGCAAAACACTCGGGTTTGTTCAACTTCTAGTTGTGAGCACCAAGGGGACGAGTTCTTGCTGTGTGTTTGTCTGGATTGCATTTTTTTTCCTGTCGATTCAGCAGTGTGTTGGGGAGCAGAAGGACACAGCTGGATTAAGGTTGAGGAGCTGGTGCATATGATGGTGGAGAGGAATGGAAAAGGGCAAGAGTGGTTTGCTAGAGGGCCTTCACTGTGTGGTTGTCTCAGCATTTCCATTATCTGCTTGCTAGGGAAACGGTCTGAAGTTTCCAGAAGGCTGTGTGTGATGTGCCTTGGTGAGGAGGAGGATGCTGAGCATGTGGTGCCAGGGCAGACCCAGGCAGAGCAGCCACCTGCCTGGGCGCTGCTGGGAGTCACAAGTTTCAACATAAGCAGTGCAAGGGAGGCTCGAGGCTGCCATTACACCAGGGTGCGAGGTGGGACTGTTCCATGGAAGAAAGTTCAAAGGGTACAGTCATGCAAGAAAACTTTTGGGGGCTATTAACTCTAAGGACTGCCTTGCACTCAGGAAATGCCACAGCTCTGGCTGCTGGGGATGAGAGTGGTGCACAGAGAATGCATCCATGGGCTGATCTGCTTTTACAGCCTTCCTTCACCAGCTGCTGTCAAAAAATGGGGCCCAGGACTATGACATCTGTCTTGGTGTAACTGTGTCATTGCTACATGTCAACTTTATGGCACTGCTCTTCAAACAAGATAGAGGCTTGTTGGGAGAGTCTGAAATAGCAGGAACAGGTCTTTGGTACTGGGGGTTGGATGCAGAAGGTAGTATGGAGCTGACTGAGGAGAGAAGTGGAAAAGCAAATTTGTTTCTTTGGAAACAGAACAGTAACCACACTCAGTGTGCCATGGCTGTGAGATGGGGAAACTGATCAGCTGCTCTCCACACCCTCTAGGGCAGGACACTGTTGTGAGTTGGATTTGTGGGCTGAAGAATTTGGTTTTGTATCAGGACAGAGCCTGTAGGAATCCCTTGGGATGTTGATGCTGTCCCTGTGGTGGCACAAGGGTGGCCAGGATGGACAGAGCAGTGGGAGAGGCTGGGAGCAGCCAGTGGGTGGCTGGAGCTGTGTCTGCCTGGCTGTACACCATAGCAGTGGTGTGGCCTGAATGGTGTAGGGAGGTTCCTTAGAGCAGTGTTTTTCTGAGCTTGGTGGCTGCACTTTTGGGCAAATCACTTGCGTTAGTGCAGCCATTCTCTTAGCTGCTGGAGAGATGTAGAAAGGAGGGGTGTGGTGATGCTTCCTCTGGTAGCTGGAAATGCAAGGCTGCTGGGATGAACTCCACTCTCAACTCTGTCAGCCGAGGGCTCAGAAGCAAAATGGAGTTGAAGTTTCCTGTCTAAAGCACTTCTTGCTAAGCACCAGACTGTAGTGCTGTTTGGGATGCTCCCAGCTGGTCCTGTTGTGTAAGGAAGTGAGATGGGAGCTGCTGGAGCCATCTGCGAGTATATGTCAGTCTCTGGCCTTTTCAGTGCTTGCATGCTGAGGCACATCCTTGAGTGCAGGGAGAGCGGGCTGAGCTGCAGTTACACTGTGTCGCTGCTTTGATACCTCGTGAGTGCCTGGGCGCTCCTGCTCACAGAGGTACCTTGTAAGTCATCTCAGGAGTGCTGGGGCTGTGGTGTAGGGGGAGCTGGATCGGTGCTGATGAGATCTGGAGGGGGATGATGCTGCTGGTTGGAGGGGAGCAGAGGACCACGAAGATATGGTGTGACATCAGGTCCAAGAAGGCCTCCAGAAGGGCTGTCTGAGGTCCTGCGGGATGAGGGGAGAGTGTTTCTCTACAGCTGACTGCTGGTGGTTCCCCGTGACACAGACCTGCTGATCTGGTGCAGCCGCAGGGCCTTGGTCACTCACATCCTCTTCCTGCTGTGATCTGCCTGCCCTGCATATTTGTTTGTTCCTCACTTGTCCCTGACCTCTGATAAGGCCTGTCCTACCTTCATAGTTTAAATTAAACTTGAAGGGCTGAGCAAACACCAAGACCTGATGGGCTTGTAGAGAGAAGGGGAAGGGTGGGTGTGGACTCTACCACATGGGGCTAACTCTTTTTGGTGCTTTTCTGTCCTAGATATAGCTGTGGAGTTGCTGCAGAAAGTGGCTCCCAGTCCTATCCGCAGACTCCAGAAGAAATATGTGTCTCATGTATCTCGGTAAGAAGCAAAACCTGTCCCTTCATGTCCTGTGTCAGAACGTGGAGCTCTGGTCTTACCTGTGACTCACTTCTGTCCCCTGAGGCAGCCACTGGCTTTGTGCTTAGGCCTGATTAGTGTCAAAGAGGAGCAGGGGTAGATGGCACAGACAGCAGGCAGAGTGGCTTCCTGACGCAGCCAGGCCTGCTTTGAGTTTGTCCTGCTCTCTGGGGTGCATGTGTGCTCTTGTTACTGGGAGTCTGTACTGGCTGGATCTGCAGCTCCGTAGGTAATCAGGTTTGAACCTGGAGTCTCCTCTTGGCAGCTGAGCTCTTGCAGCATGCCTTTCTGCAGGCAGGGCTGCAGTTTGGAGCTGACTGTGCCTGGGAACAGAAACCAGGGCTTTCTGCTCTCCACCCTGCATCCCCTGTCCTTTCTCTTGCTGCAGCTCAGGACAGCTGGCACAGAACTGGCAAGGCTGTGACCTATCTAGCAATTTGCTAAACCTTCCTACTGCCTGCATGGGGAGGGAGCAACTAAGTTGTGCCGTGGTGCCTGGGACATTTGTAACATTGGTTCTTGCCCTGTCCCACAGGGAAGCTTGCATCTCGCCCTGCTCCATGATGTTGGCACTGGTTTACATTGAGAGACTCCGGCACCGGAACCCTGAGTACCTCCAGCAGATCTCGTCTTCAGACCTCTTCCTGATCTCCATGGTGAGTGGTGGGCAGGGCGGTAACTGGGTTGGAGGGAAGCCTGGAGGAGTGCAGTGGAGGCTGAGATCCTGTCTTTTGTGCTACTTTTAGATGGTTGCAAGTAAGTACCTGTATGATGAGGGTGAGGAGGAGGAGGTGTTCAACGACGAGTGGGGAGCAGCAGGGAAGGTGGACGTCCAGACCATGAACACACTGGAGATGAACTTCCTGAGCGCCATTGTAAGTGAAACTGTCACTACTACCAACTGTTTCACAGAGCAGGGGAAAAGAGGCATTGAGGGGAGTCTGGATTTCTGGGTTTCCCTCACATGCTCCCATGAAGGGCTAGAGGAGGATGTGTCTGGGTGCTGGGTGACGTGCCCTGAGTGCACTGACCTTTAACTGCTGTCCCGGCAGGACTGGAGTCTCTACACAGATCCTCGGGAGCTGTTTGAAGTGCTGAGCTGGCTGGAAGGACGGTCGGTATCTGGGGTGGGGGTGATCCCTTTATCTGTGTTGCAGCCTGGCTCTGCCCCTGCTTGGAAATAGCCCTGCTGCAGTGAAATAAGAGACTGTGACACCTGTGAGCCTTAGCTAGGCTCTCCAGCTCCCTTCTACAGAGCTTAAGCAGGGTCTTCTCCAAGCCTGCCTGGGCTGCAGCTGTTTTGATGGGGAAGGTCCACACCACACCACATCCACTATTTCCCTTTTTATTTCTTTCTTGCAGTGTGGCTGAAAAACAGGGTATGTGGCGTGGCTGGTTCACCTACACAGATCTGTGTGTCCTCATGGAGCAGTCCATGTGGCAGCATGTGCTGGGCCAGTTCTACCAGCAAGTGGTGAAGGTAAGGGCATAGGAGAGCAGATACTTGCAAGAACATGGGACCCAGGAGGCTGTGGATTTGGAGCAGGACCCTCTTTTCCACTGAGAGCAGCACCTTGGTTTGTTCCCTGTTGAAAAGGGAAGCTGTCAGAAGGTGCTGATTTGCAGCTGCACTGCCTGAGGCATGGCAGCCTGGTTCTGGGTAGTGTGCCCTGTGCTGGACTGCAGCCTCACAAGTCATGGTGCAAGGGCATGGTGGTGGCATGGAGGCAATTTGGGTGCTGGCTAGGGTTTTGAACAGGAACTGTTGGATTTTATCTAGGGCATTTTGGTTTGTGATATTCAGGCCCTGCTTTGAGCAGGCTGTGTGCCACCCACCGTTAGCAGTGTGGCTGCCTGCTCTTGGCATCCCGCCCTGGAGCTGGTGATGCTTTTTTCCATCACGGCTGCTGGGTTGATCGTGTCCATGCTGCATCATGGCTGGAGGGGCGTGCTGCTGGGGGGCTCTGGGCTAACATTTGGCTTCTCCTTAGCTGGCCTGCCTCCTGGGCGTGGTGTACCTGACCGGCTTCGCAGCCATCTTCGCCTCCATCACTGTAGTGCACCGGTCTGTGTGCATGAGGAGCGTCAGCACTGCAGCCCCGCGGCCTGCACTGTTCCCCGAGGAGGGGAGGTGCCAGCTGGATGCTCAGCCAGCCCCAGCCCCTGGCCAACCCCAGCCCGAGCTGCCCAGTGTCTCCTCAGCCAGCTGCACCCGTTGCCTGGGGGAGAATGAGACAACCAAGGAGCCGCGTCGTGGGGGTGTCACAGCAACTGCACTCTACCTGTGGGGCAGCATGATGACAGCCCTGTCCTACCCAAAGGCACCTGATCTAGCCCAACACAGGAGCCTCCCACAAGGTCCTTTCCGGAAAGTGCCCACTGCCTGTGAGAGATCCAACCGTACCACCCCCACTGCAGCCCCCAGCCAGCCTGGCCCCTTCGGACTCGCCGTGCTCCCGGCTCCTCCGGTGCTCCACTGCCACGCCTGCTCAGCCACTGCGGGCCCCACATGGGATGCAGCCCGCAACCGTGAGGACTGGCTGGACCCCCTGGGCCTGAAGCAGTGCTTCTTGCACACTGCTATGGATCTCAGTAGAATCAAGAGCTTCATTTTTCCCAGCTAGGAGTACAGGACAGCAGCCCCTTTCCCCTTCCCTTCTAGTGTGGCACAACTCACTTCCTTGCACTTCTGGGACCCCTGATCCTTGGAACTGCATGGGGCTGGAGGCCCCTGCATTACTTTCAAACCAGCACTTGTGTCCCCCACCCAGGGCAGGGATATTCTTCACTTAGGGGCTGCTGGGGCAGGTTGGGATAGAGCTGGCTTGCTGAGGTGGGAACTTACTAGCTGGAGGGTAAATATCAGTTGCCTTTGGGCTGGAATGCTTGTGCAAAAGGGGTATTGTACCTCTTCCTGTAGTGAGTGGTGTTGGACAGAGGTGGCATGTGGGATGTTGGAGGCTGGGACTGTGTGTGCAGAGTGGAGGGGCTAAGGCAGTGAGAAGGTGGGGTGCCTGAGGTAGGGGAGAGGAGGTTGAAGGAGGTGGGAGTGAACTGGCTGGTCACAGCAGTACTTTTATTTGGGGGCTGTTAGGCCACTTGTTGGGACTTGCGAGAGTAACACCAAGCAGGTACCCTGATGTGGCTGTGCCCTGCTGGGCTTGGTGGGGATGAGGTGTGGTTAGGGCTGAACTTCCTTATCCTGCTTGTGTTGGGTGTTTTAAATCTGGGGTGCTCTGTGACCCCATCCCAAACCCCAGCTGTCTGTGTCTGTGAGCAAACAGTGCCTGACTGCTCCTCAGAGTGGGAAGAAGGCACCTTGTCTTGCTGACCAGGCCAGCCCATCATGTCCCTTCTTTTTACTGTGGATTTTACACCTGTTTTTCACTCTTTTGTAGATGCAAATCTCTTCCAATAAAAGTAGTTCTTGCTGTGTGCCTGCCTTGTCCTGCTGAGCTGCTCCATACTGGCAGCCTGCCTGCCCCAGAGCAGAGTTACGTCCATGCAGCTGTGCCTGCTCCTGGAGCCGCTGTGCAAGACAGATCCTAGGTGCTGCCAGTGAGCCCAGGAGACCTGCAAGGCCTGTCCTGCAATCTCTCTCTGGTGACAGGAGGGATATCAGGTCTGGTGTAGGCAGGGACAGCAGGCTAGAGGAGGACCCCCATCCTTGGGAATGCAGGGAATGCATATTCTCCACTGCTCTTTGCTCTCCAAAGTCGTACCTGTTAATGAGTGAGCCTTGAGCAGCAAGGGCTCGGCCAGGTCACTGCAACAGCCACCTCAGCCCCGTGACAAAAAACATGAGCATCCCCTGCCTGTGCACCCTTGGGATCCTTTCCAGCCAAGCAGGGAGCTCTTGTCCCTGGCATCCTTGTCCAGTGGCAAGATTCGGTACTCTCCTAGGTATAATAAACCCCCATTAGAGACCACACTGGACCAGGAGGGCAGGAGATGCTGTGCTGGGGAGAAACAAGCATGGGCAGGGCACACTGAAGCTGGAGGATGCTGCTGGTGGATATAGTCTAAGCACATGGAGGAAGAGGTATCAAGGCTGTGGCCTACCCAGTCCCTGCCCACAGAGGCAGTGGTGGGACCCGGGCTGTGGGTAGTTGGCACTGTAATAGTGTCCTGCTTGTGGCTGCCTGTCACCTGGCCCTTGTGGTGACAAACCAGTGACAACTGCATTCCTGGCCACAAGGGCAGGTTACTCACCAACTCAAGTTAATGGCTAACCCTGGGGCAGCTCCTGCAGAAGGTGGAAGTTCAGCCGTGTGAGGATTTGTGCGGAGCTCTCAGGAGGGTGGGAGCCTGCCCACCCTGTCTGCACCAAAAACTGGGAGCAGTGTGGAGAGGCAGCAGCATGAATGGGGGCCATGGCAGAGCACCTGGAGCTGGCAGCCCCATGCTCACATCCTGCTCCTCCCAGAAGATGTGCTTGTGGATGGTGAGCTGCTGCTTAGCCCTTCAGGTAAGAGGGGACCACAGTGGGCAGCCAGAGAGATGGGATAATGAGGAGAGGGCTGGGATCCTCTCAGAATGCAGGGCAGGGGCTGCATCCTGCCAGGCAAAGGGTGCGTAGGGCTGTGGTCAGTGTGTGCTGGGAGGGGAGTGGGCAGTAGTGAGTGCTGCCCAGGTGGTGTTAGTAGGCATCCACCCTCTCAGGGGGACTGGGTATGGGGAGCTGCAGCTCTAGGTGCTGCGAGGAGTTGTGACGGCCCCATCTCTTCCCTGTGCAGCACCTGGCTGTGCAGACCTCCTTGCTCTGCATCTTCCACCTCCTCCTGCTGCCTACTCTGCCTCAGGAGCCACCTCATTCCCAGACCACCAGCAAGCTGCTGGCACGCAGCCTCTTTGCCTGCGGCATCTCCACAGTGCTGCAGACCACCCTGGGGAGCCGGTGAGCAAGGCGGGGTGAAGGGGGAGCACCTGTCACCAGGAGGGTGATGACATGGCAGGGCATGTCTTTTTCTTCCTAGGATGTGGGAAGCTGAGCTTTGCTGGAAGTGGGAAGGGGCACAAAGAAAACCTATGGCACTGCATCTCTGCACAGTTGACACATACCTCTAGAAAAACTTCTGCTTTCCCTCTAGCTCCTCACTGCCTTGCTCCAACATCATACACAGCTCCTTCCAACCATCTGGTGCCTGTGCTACCCACACAGGGGCTGGGTATGGGATTCAGCAAAGCCTCTGACCTCTGCATCCATCACATATGCTGTCACTTGGGATGTACTAGGCCACATGTAGAATATGGGCTAACGTCCTGCCACTTTGGGATTCTTATCTGCTTCCCTTCCCAATCGTGTTCCTCTGGCAGCCTGGGCTTTTGGAGCAGCCTGTTCCCTTCCCCGTCCTTCCTCCCTAATGTGCCCTTGTTGTCCCCTTCCTCAGGTTGCCGCTGGTTCAAATCCCATCCTTTGAGTACTTGGTCCCTGCCATGGTGCTGAGCTCCCACCTGTCCCTTGGTGCCAGCACAGACAGGAATGGTGAGCACAGCCCTGGAGCCTGTGTCCCTTGGGGCCTGGGCCATGCTGGTGCCAGGGGAATGGCAATGATGAGGTGCCTGGTAGGCGGGGTAGGGATGAGGGGTAGCAAGAGGTCCTGCCTGCTGGCGCCTCTGGTGATGGTGCACAGCACCCTACTCACTCCTGAGTGCACTTGCAATGTATCTGGTCACTTCCCTGTCAGGGCTTATGGGGATGGGGATGCTGGCATACTGGTCCTTCTCCAGCCAGCAGCCTCCTTGCTGCATGCTCTTGGACATGGCTCCAGGAGCCCAGGATCCACATGTATCACACCCTTCCAAAATTCCCTTCCAGGCACAGCCATGGCCAGTACATGCCTTGTACCTCATTGCAGAGACACAGGGAGCTGGGCTGACTTGCTGCAAGAGGTAGGTGCTCCTGTGCTGGGATGGGGGTCCCCATCCCACTCCATCAGCTTTCCACTCGTCACCCATATCCCTGTACCCCCAGTCTCTTTTCCTGGGACTTGCCATGAATGAAGGTGCAAAGGCAATGGATGTCCATGTATATGTTTCTCTGTGCTTGGGGTGAGCAGAGCACGTGAAACAAATGATGCTTTTGGGGCAGTGGGAATGTGGCCAAGGAAAGATGTTGGATTGCTCTCCGTGTATTCTGCCCCACAGGCCCATCCTTTCCTCTTTCAGGTCTCTGGAGCAGTGCTGGTCTCTGGGCTGATTCAGTTGGTGCTGGGAGTGTCTGGCGTGTGCGGGTGGGCAGTGCGGCACTGTGGGCCCATGGTCCTGGCTCCCAGCCTCTCCATCATCGGGCTGTCCGCATACAAGGAAGCTGCTTTCTTCTGCTCCACTAACTGGGGTGTAGCACTGCTGTATGTGAGCCTGGGGACTGTACTGGTGGGCACCTCCTGGGGCTTTCTTTCACCAGCGGGAGAGGGATGGGGCACCCCCGCAGTGCATGGCACACATTTGGGGCCCCATCACTGACTGTGATGCTGTGTGGTGACCTGTACTCATTCTCCTAGGCTCATACTCCTTGCTGTCACCTTCTCCCAACACCTGCGGTCCTGCCGCCTGCCCTGTGCCTGGCCCCACGCTTGGGAGGGCTCCACAGAATCATCAGTTCCCACCCTGTGCACGTTCTCGGTACTGTGTTTTGTCTGCTCTCTTCAGCTTCACTAGGCTTCTCTCCAAGCCTGGCTCTTTGGTGTGGGTTTAGATAAGACCTGGAGCACAGGCAGGGGTGAGAAGCTCTGATGCAGCTCCCAGAACATGGATGCTTCTCAGGAAGTGCTGGGGAGGAGGAAGTCCTTGGGTGTTGGAGCAGAACAGCTTGGGATGCTTCCTGCAGGGGTAAGGGGAGATGTGGTATGACTCCTTGGGAGATGTGGCAGGACAAGGATGGGGTGCCAGCCAGGGCAGGCAGGGGAGGAGGGTCCCCTGCTGAGGGTCCCCTTTTGCTTTGCAGGTACTGCTCCCATTTGCTGGTGTCTGCATTTTCTGTGCCATCCTCAGCTACTTCCATATTCCGTGGGAATCACTGGACCCAGCCATGGCACAGTTGTCCTGGGCCAACAGCACCTTCAATGCCCCTTGGATCCGTATCCCCTATGCAGGTGGGGGACGGCACGGCTGAGTGCAGCCATCTGTTTTGGACAGGACTTGTATCACCTGTCCCTTTTCCCTCTGCTGCAGGAGAGTGGAGGTGGCCGCTGCTTACCCCCCGGGCACTGGCAGTGGGCATTGCCATGGCCATTGGCTGCAGCATGAACTCCGTGGGCTGCTACGTGCTGTGTGGGAGGCTGCTGCGAGTCCCCCGGCTACCCCCTCATGCCTGCAACCGGGGGCTCTGCATGGAAGGGTTGGGCAGCCTCCTGGCAGGACTGCTGGGCACCCCGGGGGGCACGGCCTCCAGCATTGCCAACACCTGTGCCACTGGCCTCACACAGGTATGCCAAGGTGCGGGAAATGGGTTGGCAAGGGTTGGGGAGACAGTTGAGCAGGTGTGCAGGACTTGTAATGGTCAGGCTGCCACTGAGCCAGCACTGGGAAAGGCAGGTGTGTATAGCAGGATGGGGTGGGAGACAGAGCAGGGGGTGATGCTACCCATCCTCGCTTTCCCATTCTTCTTTCTGCCAGGCTGGCTCTCGCCTCTCAGTGCAAGTAAGCGCCCTGGCGTGCATGGTGCTGGGCATGTCCCCGAGGCTGGCAGGGCTCCTCACCCACATCCCACTGGCAGTTCACGGTGGGTACCCTGCCCTGTCCCTTGCTGCGGCACCTGCAGCCTGCCGAGCACTGCCTGACTCCTGCCCCTCGCAGGAGGGGTGCTCTGTGTAACCTACGCCGTGGCTGTGGGCACGGGGATCTCGTACTTCCAGTACACAGACATTGACTCAGGGAGGAACATCTTCATTGTTGGCTTTGCCATGTTCATGGCACTGCTGGTACCGCGGTGGTTCGGCACGGCTCTGACTCCCCTGGCCACAGGTAGGAGGGACATTCCCCGGCGTCCCATGGCATGGTGACCACACATCTCCAGTGTTCTGGGAGGCTGGGTCGGCTCATGGTAGCAGACAGCTCCCTCTTCAATCCCTGATTCTACCACGGCAGCTCCTGCCCCTTTCCCCTGGCTGGGCTGGGACCTCCTGGCTGATTCTGGCACTGTCCCTGCAGGCTGGGTGCCACTGGACCTCCTCTTCCTCTCCCTGCTTATGGTGCCTGTCTTCTTAACTGGCTTCTTGTCATTTTTTCTGGAGAACACGGTCTCAGGTGAGGGGCTGCTCTAAGTGTTCTGCATATTTCCTGCTCTGAGGACTGGATCTTTTCATTGGACAAACCACCAGCTCTGCCTTCAGGCAGTCCTACTGAGGATCCTGGGGCTGGTGTGGGCTGGGAGGATGCACCTGGAAGAAGGGGCTCCCATTTCACTGCCTACCTCCCTGCTTGCAGGAACACTGGAGGAACGAGGGCTGCTTTCTGAGCAGCCATGGAAAGTCAGAGCTGGTGACTGTCACCTCCGTGGAGAGAAAGGCGAAGCCAGCCAAGCCTATAGGCTCCCCACTGGGCTAAGGAGGCTGCTGCCATCTTCCTGCAAAGCCTTTCCGTGCTGCTTCCTCTGCCCGAGGAGTGAGGAAGAGGAGGAGGGCAGCTGTGCCACCGAGGAGGGGATTGCTGCCCCGGGGGAAGGGACACACCTGCTCCCCAAACCCAGCTCTGGGGAGCTGCAGCCAGCAATAAGGCCAAGCCAGACAGACATGCCTGCATGGCACACCGTGGCCTGAGCCTGTCACGCGAGGGCGCCTCATGTGAAAACAGGGCTGTGCCCTCAAGGCAGCTTGTGAGCCACTTTGCTCCTCATTTCTGCAGCCCTTGAGGACTGGAGGAACCTCAGCTTCCACCCTCCCAACACAAACCTAATTTCCCTGCTTGAGAGTGAGATATAAAAACCTTCAACCAACTTTGCCTTTTCCAGGGGTTTCCTTTCCAGCGGGGATTTACCTAGGTGATCTCCTGGTGCCCTGAGGACTGTGACTGGAGGGCAGGGCCACCTGGTGCCACTGCAGCTGAGGATGTGGGTGCCTCTAAAATCCACCATCACCCTGTGGAGATGAGTAGGGGAGGGCTCAGTGCTTTGGCCAGCCTCAAAGGACTGTCACTCCAGCTGTGCTCACCTGCTGGCACTGTGCTCAGAAAGGACTGGCTCTCCACCGCCTCCCTGTTGTGTCCCACTTGTGCCTATGGCCCCCGCGATGCCCATGGCACCAGGTATAGACCAAAGCTCTGGCACTCCAGGATGCTCCAGGCTGGGGGTGCAACTCAGCTCAGTTTCCCAAAACAATGAACACCTTTGCACCTACAGTAGGATGGTCCAAATAGTGCTCACCAAATAAACACCTGCTAGGCATTGCTCTTCTGCCTACACTAGACAATACTGAATTTCCCGGGAGAAGAACATCTCCCATCCAAAGGTGGATGTAGGGTGGGAGGAAGGTGGTGGCACTGTGTGTGCAGATCCCCAGGTGTGAGCCCTCTTTCCCCAGCTCTCTGTGACCCTCACAGCTGTACACAGCAGTGTAATACACAGTTCATCCTCATCCAGCCAGCACCCCCAGCCAACTCTAAATTTCAGCTGTGCCCGGAGTCCAACTGGGTCCTCCCCCCCAAACCTGGTCATGCAACCTAGTCTGTCCTTCACTGCAACGTCCTTGCCTACTCCCCCGTTTTCTGGCACCCTGTCAGGATGCAAACCCTGTGTGATGACCACCCCCCCTTGGCACTGCCCTGAGAAGTGGCTGCAGCCTGCATGTTGGGGAGAGGGGTGACTGGAGGGGTGTGTGCAAACAGTGTCAATGGGAGACGCAGGGGCAGTGCATCGCGGGGGCAGTTTGTGGGCCCAGGGTGGATGGCCTCAATGCGTGGAGTGCTGGTGGGGGATTACAGTCGGAGAATGGGTGATGAGGTTTGGAAATCAGTGCCTGGGGTAAGGGTGGGGCTCAGTGTGGAGGGAACTGGGGGTGCGTGGTGTGCCACGCTGGCACAGTGCTGCTCTGTGCCGCCTTGTGAGCCCAGTGCTCAGGCACGGGGACCGAGGCACCCGCAGCCCCAGCTATGCAGGGCTCGCTGTGGTGCAGCAGCCGAGTGTCCGCACAGCCTGGGAGAGCAGCGGTGCGCTGCGTGACCTGGCCGTGCCTGTCCCGGCACCGTGGGGCTGAGGAATAAACCTGGGGCCAACGGACAGGAGGAGCCCGCCGCCGCCGCTGCCTCCCCGGCTGTACCGGGCCCTGTCCCCAGCTGGGCACCTGTGCCAGGACATTTCGTAAGAGGCGCAAGCGCAGAACAAAGTCCTGGGGCATTTCGGTCCCCATCAGTGTCTTGGCCGTGGCACCCGTTGCGGCAACCGCGGCTCTAGAGGGACACGCCAGCTGGGTTCGCTGTCCTTATCAGCAGGCAAGGCAACACCAGCAATGTTCCCCGGTGCTCCGTGGAAGGGATGCCAGCTCCCGGGGCGCCAGGAGCCGCACATCCGGCGCGCCCGGGCCCCGCCCGCCGCGGAAGAGAGCAGCATGCCGGGAGCCGTAGTCTGCGCTCGCCTCCGGCCCGGCGCCGCTCGCCGCTCGCAAGCCCCTGCCTCTGCATCCTCCGGTCGCCTGCTCCTCCTGCCCTCGGGTAACGCTGCGGCTCCGCAGAGCCCCAGGCCTGCGGGCACCTCGCGGGCGCTGGGTCCCTGAGTGTTTTGGGAGGCGTGGAGCCCGTCCTAGGGAGGAGCGGGAAGCAGCCGTGGGCTGCCGGCACTGCCGGTGTCACTGCGGGCAGGGGCGGTGCGGGCTCGCGTGGAGCGCAGGGACGGGATGCCCCAGCAGGAGGAGGGTGCAGCACCCTGCTACCTGCCCTGCCGGCGGGGCAGCCTAAATATTAGTTTGGGCGTAGAGGTCTTGGCATGTTCACGCCAGCAAGCACCGGGTAACGCGGGGAGGCAGCAGTTCCACTGCCGTGCGCCTGCTGTGAGGTGCTTATTGTGAGCTGCGGCACGACCTGCCCTGCACAGAGCTCCCAAAACACACGCTCCAGCTCTGCTGCTTGCATGCGTGACCAGAGCTGGCTGAGTATCCTCATTTCTGTGCTGTCAGGTGGGACTGCATCATAAACGGGCCAGCCGGGACTGATGGTCCCTGTGAGGCCACCCCAGGGACCAGGTCTTCATGGGCGGGGGTTGAGGCAGAGACCTGGTTGCTCTCTTGCAGATGGAGGGCTCCGAGGAGCTGGAAAGCAGCCTCCTGACCCAGCCCTGGGCTTCTGTTTGCTTTGGCGAGTCCACTTTTCTTGCCAAAGTGTGCTTCAGTGATACTGGCTATATCCTGCTGATCTCTGACCTCAGCAGTGTCTGGTACGAGAGTGCAGACGCCGAGGCTGTGGGACAAAGGTCCAAGGTGAGTGTTTGAAAAGGCCGGGGACCTCTTTTCTCCTCCCAGCAGATGACATACCAGCATAAACTGCTTGGTGGCACAATGGCTGTTGGGTCTGACTGGGTTCGGGCACAAATGCCCAACCTGGGAAGTCCCTGTGTGGCTCTGCCCAAGCGCTGTCACCCACTTGGCCAAACACCCTTCTCCTGGAGAGGGGAGAGTGGGCCACACTGTTTAGCATGCCTGGGGCAGCTGGGTGGGTCTGCATACAGAGGCTGGCACAGTCTCTTCACTTGTGGGCTGGATGGGCAGCTGGTTTCCCCAGGGCCAGTGTACCAAAGAGGAGCTTGAAACAAGGCTGCCTTCAACTCAGTGACAGAGAGATTCTGTTTGCATTCATAGCTAGCACAGTCTTTCATGGGGAATCCTGTCAGCTTGGCCCCCAAAAATGCATGGAGCTGTGCCTCATCTCCTCAGCCCATATGCCACGGCCCTCATGTGCCATTGGAGTGGCATGTCCCTGTGTCACATAATGCTGAGCAGCTGGTGGCAGGAGGGATGGGCATATGGTTGCAGCCATCCCCCAGCTCTGGCAGGTTGTCCTGCTGTTGGCTCTTAGCCAGGCTATGGTGCTTGTGGTGGCATGGAGAACAGATGTGCTAGTGCAGACCGTTGCACCCTGCCCATCCTGGACTGGCAGGATAGGGGAGCCTTCCCAGCATGGCTGTCTTGGGAGAATCAATGAGGAATGTCATGTCAGAGGGCTGGAAGCCAAGGCCCAGGGATGGCTTTTTGCTGTGGGACATGCAGTAGATTGACTCCTTTGGTGCTGGGATTTCTGCTGGTTTTTTCCCCAGTGCTGTGCTGTGCCCACCTAACCTTGCCTTTTCCCAGGAGCTGAACAAGCGGCTGACAGTTCACGTCTCCTCCTTCCTGAACCACTTGCGCAACCTGACGTGCCCCTTGCTGGCAGGGCAGCCGGGTGCCACCACTGCCTTCTCCTGCCACCGCTCTGCCAGTGGCCTCAGGCTGCACGTGAAAAGCGAGCTGTCTGGACTGCCCTTCTACTGGGACTTCCACTGCTGTCCTGCTCCCTTGGAGATGGTGAGCAAAGCTGGAGAGAGTTCAGGGAGGGGAGTGGCCAAAATTAAGGATCGTCTCCTTGTTCTTGGAGCTTTTGAGTAGTTTCGAGCCATGCTGGTGACTGTAGGTTGCCTGACTCTGCCTTCTGCCTCTCCCAAGGTTTACTGTCGCCATTTCTTCTCACTGAGGCTTTGGCACCTTGGTTTGTGCCATGCAGTGACACAGGGATGGCTCAGCACATGCTGCTGTTGGGGCATGAGTGAAATACCCTTGTAAGAGCCACCTGGAGTTTGCATCCAAATCTGGGGTCCTTGGCACAAGAAAAACATTGACGTGTTAGAGTGGGTCCAGAGGAGAGCCACAAAGATGATAAGAGGGCTGGAGCTCCTCTCCTACCAAGACAGGTTGTGAGAGATAGGATTGTTTGGCATGAACAGAAGGCTCTGGAGAGACCTCGTTGCAGCCTTCCAGTACTTGAAGAGGGCCTATTAAAAGGAGGGAGAACAGCTTTTTACACGGGCAGATAGTGATAGGACAAGGGGAAATATTTTTTAACTAAAAGAGGAGACATTTAGATTAGCTGCTGGAAAAAATTCTTCATTATGAGGGTGGTGAGGCACTCCAACAGGTTGCCCAGAGAAGCTGTGGATGTTCCATTCCTGAAAGTGTTCAAAACCAGGTTGGATGGGGCTTTGAGCAACCTCATCTAGTGGGTTATCTTGAAAGTCTCCCTTTCTATAATTCTGTGTCCAGTGTGGGGTGATGCCCTGCCAGCGCCCTGTAGAGCAGAGGGATGCTGTTCTCTTCAGGAGCAAGCCATAAAGCGGGGCACAGGGTGGCGGGTACCCCCAGAGGACTCGCGGGTGGTCTGTCACGACGGGCGGAATTACAGCGGGGTCTCCCCGGCTTTTAAGGGGCTGCTGTTTCACGGGGCTGCCCGGCATGTCGCGTATCCGGAGGCAGCCCCTCCGCCGGGCCCCGCAGGTGGGCAGCGCTGCGGCCGGGCTCCCCGGGGCCCTGCGGCCCTGCGCGCACAAGAGGGGGGGAGAGCCGGGCGCCCCAGCTGCTGCGGGGGCTGTTCTCACCGTCAAGGTTGAACTGGGGAGCAAATATTGAGGTCCTGGCTTGGCTTACCCCAGGAACTTGGTGTCCCTCCTCGGGCAAGATGCACAGAGGCTGAGCTGAGGAGGTGCAAAGCCCCTGCTCCCAGCTGCTCCTTTACTTTATCTTGGACACGCACTGGATGTCTGCAAGACACCACGGAGGTGAGAAGCAGCCAGGGTCCTGAGTGTGACTGGTGTGGATGCAGCAATGGGGACCAACTCTACCACAGCCAGGGGCTTGAGGCGGGCATGGAGCCCACCTGGCTTGGCCCATCCCATCTCTGCTGCAGGTCGTGCACTCCAAGTGCTCCAGTGCGTGATGGCCATCACCTCTGTGGCTCATGTCTGGGGGTGAGCAAAGCACAGAGCCCACTGTGGGCTTGCCGTAGGAGTGAGAATGCTTCAGGAAAGCTGCTGGGCTTGCTGCCCTCTCAGCCATGGGCTCAGCCTGGCCACAGAAACAAGGGGCACAATAGGCTGGGGGATCTCAAATACCCTTCAAGAGACTGAAGGAGGTGATAGGAATGAGGCTGCTTTGTGTGCTTGCTGGGCTCCGGGGCAGAGGACATGCCCAGGGCTCTGCATGGGGCTTGTGTGGGTGTAAGTTTAGAGGGGACACTGGTGGACTGCAATGGGGAGCATACGCAAGTCCTGCATGTTGGGATCTCTTCTGCTTTTGATCTCACCTCCCTGGCAATGTTTCTCCTGTTCATCAAGCCACAGTTTGACACTTTCTGGTTTTTCACCCAGCCGTGCCTGTTTCCTCATAGGAACATGCCATGAGGTGTGCAGAGCCATGGGGAGGGTCTGGATGGCACATGAGGGGCTCTCTGTTGTCTGTTGCTAAAATGGTGGGCATAGCATTGCCTATTCTCTGCACTCCATTTCCATCAGGCTCTCCCACCTAAGCTCTCCCCTGCTACGCCTCCAGCTGTGAAAGGATGGGGCTGGGATGGAGGGATGTGTCCCACAGCATCTGGCCTGCCTTCTCCCTGCTCACATCTTTTGACCACTTCCCACTGGATGTGGGTGAGATGTGGGGTATTTTGGGGAGCCCTGTGTGACCTGGGCTCCATCTCTCGATAGGACCTCGCTGGCTGCCCTGCTTTGAGTGCTCTGTGGACAGCTGTGTGCCTCCCTAGACCTGGACCTTTCCTAGACTGTCCCTCCTCCATTGTAGGTGTTCCGTCACCTTGTGCGGCCCCTGATTCAGATGAACCTGGCGCTGCAGTGCCAGGTGCAAGAGCTGATTTCCCTGCTGCTCCAGAAGGATGCTGAGATTGAAGATTACAGGGAGAGCGGGGCCACTCTCAGCAGAGGTGAGGAGGAATGCCTGGGGCAGGGAGCAAGTTTCTTCCTTAGCACTGGGCTGGCGTGCTCTGCTCCCTCTGGCTATTACCCAGTCAGGCTTGTGTTTAATGTTTAGCTGAGCCGGCAGCACAATGGTAGCCAGAAGGCTGGGAGCAGCCTCTGGGGAGAGCTGGGGAGGAACAGCCCTTGACCGATAGCTGTAGAAGCTGGGGAGTCGCCAAGGGGCTCTCCACTACTCTGAGAGCACCTGGCTGGTCCCCAGAAGCCAGTGGGGATGCCAGCAAGGGCTGGTCCTGCAGTGGTGTCAGGCTCCCTTCCCAAGTGCAGTAGCTCACTGAGTTACTAGAGAGCAACCAGGGGCTCCCAGCTCTCCCAGATGTGGGAAGTGCAGCCATGCTCATGGGCCCCCGTCCAGCACCCAGCCCACTTTGCCATCGAGGTGATGGGCAGACAGTAGCCCCCTTGGGTAGGATATGGGTCAGGACCTGCCAGGGGAGCCACCTTGAGGGGTGGTTTGTCCTTCAGCCAAGGGAGGTTGACTGGGTGCTGTTTTTTGGGTCATCCCTTGCTGCTGCCATGCTTTGTCCTGCTGCCGCGGGTGATACCTGCACTTCTGTGGGAACCTTGCCCCCTGAGCATGCGGGGACTAGTGGGGGTCAGCCCTGGCTTGTGTATCATGTCCAGGATGATACTGTGGTCCAGATCCTGTCCCATGACGTGCCCCACCACAAGAGCCTGGATCTGTGCTGTAGGTGCACTGGAGCTGCATTGGCCAGCTGCACTTCCCTCTATCCTCTGCGTGTGAGCTCTGCAGCGCTTGGAGCAGCCAGGACAACCTATCTCGGGTTCAGGGACTGATGCTGGTTAGCAGCTGGTCTCTCTTGTCCCTTACCTGCTGCAGGGCAGAAAGCTGGGAGGAAGCTTTGCACCGTAGTGGCTGAGCAAATCCAGCCAGGTGCTTCTCCAGAACACATCTTAGCAACAATGTGGAAAAGCTAGTGTTTTGGACAAGGTGCAGAGCAGAATATAACAGGGGTTTCCCCTTGTCCTGCAAGAGGAGGACACAGGCTGGCTCTCCCCTTCAGAAGTGCAGCTGGATAAGCAGTGCCCTGTCCCACAGACTCAGATGGTTTGTTCCAGCTGTAAGATCTGGGAATGGTGTTGAACATGTCCTGCCACCATCCCCTGCTCCTCAAAGTGGGAGTGCTGGGACAAGTGTGTATGGACTATTGGTTCTGCCTGGCTGCTGTGTGCATCAGCAGGCTCAACCACATTTTTCCAACTTCCTTGTGGTCCTTGCACGTTCTCCTAACCAGGTGATGTGTCCCTAGCTGAAGAGGCCTGCTGGTCTTTCCTGCTGATTCTGGGATGAGCATGCTGGAGCTTTTCCCCTGCAGCATCCTCACCCCATGGGCAGGGAAAAGGGAAGCTGGGGTGGGAGGTCTGGCCAAACCTGCCCAGTCTGATCCCTGTCTAACTTGCAGACCGCCTGCGGACAGAGCCCTTCCAGGAGGAGACGTTTCAGCAGAACTTCATTGCTAAGGTAAGGGGTGGTGCAAGTCCTCTGTCCTTTGGCAAAGGGGTGGCTGGGAGCTGTTATCAGCAGCCACAGTGTGAGGTGTGCCAGGCTGGATGGGAGCACTGATGGGGATAGCTGGACTTGCCTGAAGAGGGGTCATGCCCTCTAGCTCTCCCATGGCTCTCTGTGTCCTTGCACCTCATCTCCAGGGCTAGCAGAGCTGGGAACATGCCTGACATGGCTGGGTGGGAACTATTTGATTGCTGGGAGCTGCCAGGGGTGCAAGCCAGGCTGGCTGCTCCACAGGAGTGTGCCATCACTGGGGCATATTCACCTGCTTCCCACACTTGCTCTGGACCTAAACATCGCTGCTGATGGCAGGGAGGGATCAGGTGAATGAGGAGAAGCCATCTCCTTTTAGTTCACCTGTTGCTTTTAGAGGTGACTTTGCAGTGACACATTGTGGGGACAAGAGCTTTTCAGTATGTTATCCATGCTCTGCCTATCACTGTCCCTTTGGCACACTCAGCTCTAAAATCAGACATGTGCTTTGGAGAAACTGGGACTGGAAGGAGAGAGTCTTTGATCCTTTTGCATTGCTGGAAATCATCACAGAAGCACTAAAGTGATTCAAACTGATGTGCCAAGGTCAGAAATGCTTGATGCCCTGTGTCCGTGGAGACACAATAAAGAGGCTCTGACACCTGCCAGGTTCAGCAGAAAGGAGCAAATGACGTCGATTTATTGACACTACATTATTCTTATACACATTCCAATACTACAAGGGATTGGAGAGCATGTCACTTCCTTCTCCATCTTCACTGGAGAAGAAAGGTGCTCATCCAAGTGGTTATATTACAAAAGGAATGAAAAACAGAAAATACCGTTAAGTAAACATCGGCTCTATTTACATAAAACTGTTTGAGAAAATATTTGACTCCAAGGTTAAAAACAGAAGGCTTATAGTAAACAAGGCAACAATGCCCATTGATGAAAAAAGACTCGGGATGCTTCTGAGTGTTCCTGTGCTCACTGTGAAGGCACAGGAATGGGGAGCAGTGGTACCTTCTGGGGACTGGGGAGTCAGCCAGGGTGTCAGTGGTATCACACAGGCTTTGAGAGGATGTTGTTTTATGAGACAAGCTGATGTTCTTGTGCAGCCCACTATAGACAATCTGTAGAGTTTCTAAAAATTAGAGATGATCCCTCTTCTATATGCGAGGCATTGCATCCAGTGCAGGCGACTTTCATTTCCCCTGGGTTATGAAGGATAGAGATGAATTCCCTGCTGGACTGCAACTTGGAGGTTGCCTAGGGACCAGTGATCATGACCAGATTACATTCACCCCGGGCAAAGAAAGGACATTCCTAAGCAGTAATTTATATCCTTCATGCCTTGAAAGAGCTAATTTCCCAAAGCAGGGGGAAAATTATGAGTGAAATCAGCTCGGAGGAAACATTTAGATAGAAAAATGTGAATGAAAATGGTGAGCTCTTTCAGAAGAATTTCAGAAGCCACAAAAAGCCACAATTCCACGATCAAGAAAGAGGGCAGCGCTGGCCCAGAGCCCGTTCTGGTTCAGTGGCAAAGTGAAGGCAGCAATTAGAAATAAAAGAGCAGTTTATAACAAATGGGAGAGCGGGAGTAGATAGCAATCAATATAAATTAGAAATTATGAAGTGTAGAAAATGGGTAACAGCAGCTAAAGACATCAGGGAAAAATCATGGCAAAGAACAGAAGGAAAGGCTTTTATTTAGTGTAGTGGGAGAAAACCCCAAGCTCCCAGCAATAGGATAAGCTGATCAGTAGACAGAGGTGGTAAAATGATTGATACTGGACCAGACATGGCAGAAGCAGTTGGTAAATGTTTTGGTGCTGTCACTGGAAGGGTGCAGGCAGATGTGCCAGGATAAGGCCATGATGAAGTGTCTTTGTCCAAGAGTCATCTGAACAACATCTGGTAAAGATGAACATCAGGCTTGAAATTCAGAGTCCTCCAAGAGCTGGTAGGGTGTGGGACATGGGGGAAGGTGCAGAGTGGGCAGGTGGGGAGTGAGGCAGCCCTGCAAAGAGCCTGGCAAAAGCAGCTGGTGTGGAGCATATCTGGCAGAGACTGAAAAGATGGGATGGCAGTTGGTGCTGTGTGTCCCCAGAACATCCAGGAGCGGTGTCCTGGAGCCGGAATATTGGACAGGGAATAGAAGGCTCTGGGAACTGCTGCCCCTCTGCATCCTCTGGTAGCCAGGTGTCAGCACTGGCTGCAGGGGAGAGACTGGTGGAAGGATGCAGTCATGCATTTGGTCTGCTGGGAGGGTGTCTGTCCTCTCTGATTTCATCCCATTCTTTATAAGCCCATTGACGATGCCATCCTGCAGCAATGAGCTGTGAGATGTGAACAGCTGCTGCCTTTGGTTTGAATGTGGTACCCCGTCATTCCTCCTGATGCCTCCTAGGTCTTGTGTTAGTGAGGAACACCAAACATGGCTTTTCAGCTCTTCACCACCAAAACTGGCTCTTCACCCAAGTCTCTTCTCTCATCTTGTGGCAGAAAGGTGGTCTGGATAACCTCATTGTCTCTGTGCAGTTATTTCAGAGCCCCCAGGCAATTTAATACTCTGTTTGTCAGCTCCTAAGGAGCTGTGGTCCCTCAGGATGTGCTGCAGGGAGCTGGGAATGCTGCGAGCACTCCCATGTCTAGGTTTTCAAAAAGATGCTGGACAACCAGCACAGAGTTACAGGAATTAATTGAGGGCTGGGGAGTGAGCCCAGCATTGAGGGACTTGGAAGGGAAGAGCTCTGTCTAGCTTATCAGGGAGAAAATTGAGAGGCGCCTTGATTACAGTGTGTGAGGGTCTTTACAAGGAGAAAATGCTGGTTAGTGAAGGGCTCTCTTTAATCTTGCAGAGAACGGTGGAGCACAAGCCAGGCACTGGGAGACAGAGCCAGGCAATTTCAAGTTAGAATGAAGGCACTTGGTTTTGCTCCCGCAAGCGATTGGGGCACGCTCCCAAGGGCAGTGGTTGATCCTCCATCTCTTAATTTCTCCAAAAGTGGGCTGGAAGAAAACCAAGTTTCTGGGTTTGGTCTTGGGATGTGCGTGGTTGAACATCAGTGGACAGGAGGTCAAGGAGAGAGATCTATTGGTCCTTCAGTATCTCCATCTGCAAAATGGGGCTAGAAGTTGTGGATGTTTGGTAGTGGTAAGCACCTGTTGGCTGGAAAGGGATTGTGATGATGTGGTACAGGGCTGGATGCAGGCAAGTGCTCCACAGCTTTGCTCACTTCCCAGGCCTTTGCTATATCCCGCATGGAGAGGAAAGGACCTGTCAGTATCCCAGGGCAGAGCTGCACAGCCTCTCAGCTTAGACATGCCCTTTTTCTGGGCTTGTGTGCACTTGGCTGTCCAGGGCATTTTAACTAACCATGGGGAGTTTTCCAGCAAAGCCCTGGTAATATTTATACGTTTAGGAAATGATGCTTTCACACACACAGTTTTTGGCAAAGGTTCACTGCTGAGCAGCTGCCTGGGCTTGAGCAGAGCTGGAAGGAGAGCAGTGGCTGTGCACAAGCCGAGGCAAAGCTGGTGGCTTTTATTGGCAAGCCCAGGGGTTCACGCCATGAGGGGAAGGAGCAGGCGGCTGGAGAGGGCTCGGTGCTTTGGGGCCGCCCCGGCACTGTTCCCAGCCGTCTAGGACCCAGCAGGTTGGCGCTATTTTCTCCCCAGGCGTCACTTTGGGTTACAGAAATGACCCCACAGGGCAGGGTGGGGTGCCCACCCATGGGATTTGAGAGCCTGCCCCAGCTTGGCTATGGTCAGCGTTCCATGACACAGCTTATGCCAGAGTCTGCGGTCCGACTTTGAAGGGGAAGGGCGAGCAGGTTCCTGCAGCGCCATGGCCCCTGCTCTGAGGAGGGCAGGGACAGGTACATCGGGGACAAGCTCACGGATATCATCAGTGCAAATATAGCCCCGCGCCCCAGGATGCTCTGCCCTGTGTATTTTTATCTGTTGTGGCTGGCGCGCGGGGGCGGCTGCTGCGCACCTCCGCAAGCGGAGCGCGGGGCCTCGGCAAACAGGACGCGGCGGGTTCACGGCTCGACCCCGGGGCCCGGCGAGGAGGAGGAGGATGTACCATCAAAACAAGCAACGCTGGAGAGGAAGATAAACAAACAGGCAGCTTCCAGTGCGGCCCCAGCCGAGGGCGAGTGGGAGCCCCGGGGCCAGGGCTGGCGGTGGTGCCGGGAGCGGTGCTGGCTGACGTCAGGGCGCCCGAGGGTCAGCATCCCTCTTATTGTTTCCCACCGGGGCTGGGACCAGGGCCAGGCACCCGTCCCCCTCCCGTGTGGGGACACAGGCCAGCGGGGCAGGTGAAGGATGGCCAGGACGCGCTCTGGAGCCACAGGCCATTGCCGCGCCGGGGTCCAGCCGGGTACCTGGCTGCACGCTGCCTGCCTCCAGCACCCTGCCTCTCCTTTTTAACAGGAACTAAAAATAAGCCCTGGGTAGTGGAGTGGCCACAGTCTGGCCGAGGACGAAGGCGGTGGTGGCCTGCGTATTTTGCAGGGTGGGGACAGCATCCCTCAAACCCACGCCAGCTTAGTGCAGTGGAGAGGAAGCAGCCCTTTGGCTCCTTCAGATGAGGGATGTTTTTAATTAGCGCAAGGTAGCTGCGGCTTTGCAGCTGCAACTGGGCCAGAGCGGGGCCGGCGGTGTGTGTGTGACATGGACTGCCTGCACGCAGGGTGCGCAGCTTGGGGAGAACCTGCTGTGGGTGCTCAGTTGGGCTGGGGTCCCTTGGTGTGGGGCTGGGGAAGGAGCTGGTGACCACAGTGCTGTTGTTAACAGGGCTGAGAGGTGCAAAAGTTGCTCAGCCCTGAGCAGGTTGGCTCAGGGCAGAGGTGGCAGCATGGCTTGTGGGGCAGCTTGGATAAGCAGAGCAAGCTCTTGTGTGCTGCCAAGCATTTGTGCTGTGCTTGCCCAGTGAGCCCCATGGGTGCTGGTGTCTTGTTCCAGATTGGGGCCACCTGCGGGGTCCTTCCTGAGCAAGCTTTGGTCACATCATCCCGTTGTTGCCCTGGGGTCTGAGTCCCACAGTGGAAATGCAGGGGGCCGTGGCTGTGCTGAGCAGAGCGGGACACACACTGCCCTGCACACACGTGTACTCAAGGAGCTGCTCACTGCTGCAAGCAGGGGTGGGGCGAGGGCTGCTTGTGCTCAGTGTGAGCACACCAGAGCAGGAGTGTGAGAACAAGACTAGGAGTGTGTGTGCTGGCACTGATGGAACAAGGGGGAGAGTGCCACATCTGCTGGCTGAAGGGGACAGGGGCTAGCACTTTGTGCCCACAGTGGTGCATTTGGGGAGATGCACTAGTGGTCATCACTGTGTGGGTGCTGACCACCACCTGGGCCCCAGCCCCCTGCCGTGTTTGCCACAGGGGCGCATGGTGGTTGGCGCTGCGGCGTTATTTATTTATTTGCTGAGGCCCCATCAGGTGAGGGGCACCCAGCCAGGATGCACTTTTGGGGCTGCCACCAGTAGCCACAGGCCACTTGCACAAGCAGTGAGTCAGCAGAGCTACATGCTGCTAAAACCAGACTTGGCACAGGCACCCCAGAGCAGTAGTCTGCCCCAAAGTGCCCAGGCCACGGGCACGCAGTGAGTCCCCGTCTTGCTGGACCAGGGCTAGGCTGGCTGTGATTGCTCCAGCCCTTACCTCTACCAGGGATGTGGATGCTGTCCCAGGAGCCCTGAGATGATGCTCCTTCTGGGGATGTGGGGATTTCACAGCCCAACCCCCTGTGACTGTGGCTGTGCCACTATAGAGAGTGGGTGGCATCTGGACCAGGTACAGGCAGCTGTCTGCTTGGTCCCAGGCCACTTGAGCCCAGCATCACCTGGTGGTTTGTTTGGGGATGGAGGGATGGACAAGCACCATCACAGCCACCCTCCCTGGGGTACTGCACAGCCCTTGTCTGGCATATGTGGTCTGGCATGTGCAGGGAACCCTCCTTTGCAGTCAGGGTGTTCCTCATCCTCTCCATGCTGTTCCACGCTGTGCCATACCATGCAAAGCTGTGCTGTGCTCTGCTATGATGTGCCAGGTTGTGCCATGCCGTGCCACGCCATGCACTGCAGGCTGGAAGAGGGGCATCACAAACTGTCTGACAGAAGGGGCCAGACCCTGTTCCTGCGGGAGAGGCCCCAGCCTGTGCGTGGGCACTGGCTGCGCAGTGCTGCTGAGGAACAGCTCGGCTCGGGGGATGATTGATCTTGTGTCAGCAGGCGGTGGTTTGAGCCAGTGCCAGGCCTCAGCTCAAATGGGAGCATTGAAGGGGGAGAGCCCCTTCCCCCTCCTGAAAGCAGAGCAGCAATCCCCCTGCCACCACCCCCAGCCCTGCTCCCACATCTTGGCCATTATGGGCCCTGTGGCTGCAGGCAGCTACCCAGCCCTGGGGAATGCGCAAGGGGCAGCAGGGAGCGCAGGGGTGTCTGGGGTCCCAGCCCCACGAGGCTGGGCTCTGTGGCTGTTTGGGTTAGAGAAGGGCAAAGGGGGCATGCAGGGATTGTTGGCAGGAGAGGGGTTGTGGGGCATGGTCTGCCCCTCACCGCTGTGCTTGCAGCCACCTGTCCCAGCCCTTCAGCTCAGGATGTGGCAGCAGCTCCTGGAAGCAAAGGACCTTTTGGGGAGGAAAACAGGGTAGACTTTGATGAGGCACTAAAGGCACTGCTCTGTGTCAGCAAGGGACGTGTCAGCATCTTTGTCCCCAGCTGATGGGGTTTGGACTGGGGTGTTGCCATCCCCACTTTCTCCAAGGGCAGAGCAGCAGTGCTGCCTGCACCCCTGGTGCTGCCCTCCACAGCTCCCAGCAACCCTTCTGTGCTCGAAATGGGCTGTCAGGTTTTTGGACCGTGTTCCTGTGTGTCCTGAGCCCTTCACTGGCTTCCTCCATACCCACAACTGCATCCCTTCTCCAGTGGCATCCACTGGCAGCTTTTATTGGTGTTTCTGAAAGCTGATCCCTCCCTATCCCATGGGCCAAAGCCTCTGTAGCCTCCTCCAGTTGTGCCAGCCCATGCAGAGGTGACACTGAACAGCTGAGATGTCTGGGCAGACAGTAGCACCTGGGAACGGGTTGCTCTGCCCCCCAGGGGGTACAGCCATTGGATTCCCGAGTCTGCCTGCTCCCACTCTGCTCGGACCTTCACACCCTCTGTATCTGTGTAAGGAAACAGGGCCATTCATGTATTTCTCGCTCTATTTATACCTCTCCCTTTCCGTATTTAGTGTGTGCGCAGGCAGAGGGGGCAGTGAATGCCGGGGCCACTGATGTTCTTGGCTCCAGCACCGGCTGGAATTTCGTCCTGGAATGTATCCTGAACCGCTCTGAAAACACGAATAAATCTCTGTGTGTTGTGTGTGTGTGTGTACACAAATACATAGACAACATATAGACGTGGAGCCGTATAGGGCATTTGTGAGCTTTGCTATTTAAAGGAAGGAGTAGTTAGAGGGTTCTCAGCGAGGCAAACACCTCTGGATCAAAGGGATGCAGGGTGCTCTGCTAGTGACCAGGCATCTTAGAAGATAGTTGGCACTTGCTTTGTCCTCTCCAGAGACCTGAAGCCACCCTGTTGGTGACATGCCAAAAGTAGCACGCCCACCAAGACCCAAGCAGTGCTCTGATCCTGTGCTGCCTACATTTGATTGAGATCTCTGCTTCCTGGCCTCCAGTTTCTCAGTGAGAGCCCCAGAGAACCAACTCCTGTGCTGCTAACACAGGCTGCAGAGCCTGATGCGGAGCCAGATGAAGTAAGGCAAGGATATCAACCCCTCTGTGGCACGGGGTGGCCCAGGGCTTCTGGAGCGTCAGGGGTTGTCTCCTGAACATCAGCTAGTGCTCACAGCTCTTGAGGAAAGATCATGTGGGAAAGGAGAAAATAAATGCTGGGTAACAGGTTCCAAGTAGGTGCTGGGCTGGGCATCTCCTTGGGATGCTGCAGCATCTGGTGCTCATGGCTGTCTGGGAATGACAGTGAAAAGGGGAAAATAGAAATTTGGTACCAGATCGCAAACAGGATGCTTGGCCATGCCAGGAGGGCAATTCTTCAGGAGGTGCTGGCAGCTGCCTTGCTGTGGATCCTGGATGAGGCCCTGGTGGGAGCACCACTGGGTGTCCCACCACCCTTTGGCCAGGGAGCAGGCACCCTATTTAGCCCAGCTCAGGGTCACGGTGGCTTCTTGTCCTCTGGATGCTGAAAAGCCTGATATCTTGGGCTGAAAATGCCCATGTTTGGTCTCTAGCCAAAGGCGATATGTTTGTGGGTGGGGGAAATTGGAGCAAATTCCTGCTGTGAGTCCTGCTCGTGTGCGCGGGTGTGCGGATAGGGGAAATACAGTTTTCCTTTTGAAAAAAAAACCCTGCTTATTTTTATACAGAACTCCAGAAGGGCTGAAGGTGGAAACTTGGTCTGTCAGCAGCTGTCACAGGGGAGCAGGTCCCTGCCTGAGTTTGGGGGGAAACCACAGCTGGGTGTTAATGGGACTGTTAATGAATTAATGTTGGCTGCTGGGGGCCAGCGGGGAACCTGGCTCAGTGCAGCATGAGCACATGGAGCCCTGCCTGCTCATGGGCTCCGGCACAGCTGCAGAAAGCCCCAGCTCTGGGAGCCACGCACCTGGGGAGGTGTGAGTCTCTCCTAGTCGTGTCTCACTCTCTGGGTTGTGGAAACACGTGGAAATGTGGCTGCATTGCCTGGGGGGAGAGGGTCCTACACCAGGGAGAGTGGAAACAGCCAGGGTGGGTGTGCTACCCTTCCACTATGGGCATCTGCTGCCTGAGCTGGTGATACCGGTTACGGCTGGGTCTATTCAGCTGCCGAAACCAAACCTTCAAAGCAATTTAAAATGAAGTGAAATCCCCCCAGGTTTATTAATGGATTGGAAGCCTGTGTTGCTCAGTCAGTGCAATGCCTGCAGCAACACTGGTCTCTGCACAGCACTGCCTGTCTGCAGCCCTTCTCAGGGTTATCTCTCTTTCTCCCCAAAATGTGGAAGAGCACCCATGTGAATACAGTGAGCACAGCCATGCCCTGTGCTGTGGACTCAGCAGTATCTTTGCAGAATTTTCACAGCTGGTTTGCTGGGAACAGCTCTAGAGGATGACGAGGAGGTCATGCTAACATGCTCACCTGATGCCAAAGTGGTGAGGTGCGGTGAGGCTGAGAAATAGCACTGTATCCTACTTGGACTGGAAATAAGAGGGAAAATGCAGAGAGGATCTGGGAAAGAGAGAGTAAATTCTTTTCTGTAGACTTCTCCTGCTGTGTTCTTCAGGCTCTATGAATGAGATCTCAGCCTGTGAGATCTGGGCAAGCCTGTGGCATCTCCTGGGATTTCTCCCTCTGGTATCAGACAGCTGGTGAACCAAGAGGAAAGACTGACCGTCCTGAGGGATGGACGAGTGTGCAGAAGAAGGGATGACGGTGCCAAAGAAGGGATGGCCATGCTGAGGAAGGAAAGATTACACCAAGGAAGGGATAGCTATACTGGAGAAGTGAAGACCATACTAAAGTAGGAATGACCATGCCCAGCATGGGACTGTGGATGGAGTGGTTCCCCAGCAGATGCTGTTACGGATGGAGAGAGACAGAGCCTCCTTCTCAGCTGGGAGGAAGGCTGAAATAACCTGAGCCCTTGGAGGGACTCTGCTTGCTCCCCAGGGATGCTGTGCTTGATGCAGAGACCACACCCCCACAGACAGACTCTCACCTCAGTAAGGAAACCTGTCTGGGCATTTGGACCCAGTACCTTTCCTGGGATCTTGTGCTGGTTCTTCTGAATCGATCTCCAGGTATGTGGCCAACATCTGCTATCCAGTGCCAAACCTAACTGGTGTGACTCAGGGCCTGGAGAGGGCAGTGGCTGGGCCCCTCTGGCAGGACTGCTCTTTGCAAGGGTGGGCTTTACACAACTTGCTCCCCAACAATGGAGGAGGTCCTTCAGAGAATCCCAAATTCCAGCTTGGAGGGACTCTGAGGCGCCTCTGTGCCCAGCTGCCTGCTCTTGCAGTCCAGCTCTGGCTCCACTGGGCCTAGAGCCCTTCCCAACCCTATCTCAGACAGACGGATATCCCAAAACCCACTGGTCCCAGGGGCTCCCTCTCTGGGTCCCTCTGGCTGAATGAAGTGGTGTGCATGTGCCCAGACTGTCCCCTCTTGTGACTGTACAGTACACACAGCTAAATATATGTCCGTGCAGATACAGGAGCCCAGAGGGGCTGAGTGATGCTCCCTTTCTATACCTCTTTTCATGGGGAGAGCTAATGAGATTCATGTCATTAAAGGGCTGATGTTTTGTGGGATGGGAACCTTTTAAACGGGATGTGTCCTGGCTTAGTCATGGCAAATATTTACCAAAAAAAAAAAAAAAAAAAAAAGAAAAAAAAAAAAAAAAAGGGACACACAAA
>VYXC01005576.1:11022-21089 GCA_013397175.1 Platysteira castanea | reverse complement strand
CCCCCCCCGCCCCCCCCCCCCCAGGCTGTGCTGAGCACTCCACAGAGGGGGCACGGACTCCTGGGCAGAGCCACCTGCCCAAGGGCTGGGCCGCTGGGCTTGGCAGTGGGTGGCCCTGCCAGACAGTGAAGCTTTGGTCAGTGCAGAAGTCTAGAAGGGTTGGAAGATAAGGAGCGGCATCAGGACTGTTCTGCTGACCAGTTTCACAAGGCTGGAGGTGACAAGAGCTTCCCCTATGTCCTCTGTGAGCTGCTGGCTGCTGTCTCAAGAAACCACAAGTTGGAGGGAAAAAGTGGATCCTCATGCCCACCATCCATCCTCCTTCAGGCTGGAGTGGGGACTTTGGGGACAGTGGGGGGTAGCTGGGGGACACAGTGGCATTGTTCAGGGAAAACCCCATTTGGGGAAGTGGGGGGATGCGCCTTGTTTGGGCACCTCTGCAGCCCTCACCTCCTCCACCTCAGCGTATAGGGCACTGTGGTCAGGCCCATTTATAAAGCTGGTAAATATATTGGCAGAGTTTGTGTCCCCTCCAAAGGTCAATATTTGTGCAGAGTTTAATTTTAACTTAACAAGCAGTTGTTTGCAGAGGCTGCCCTGTTTTTGTGTGTGTGTGTGTGTGTGTGTGTGTGTATGTGTGCGTGCTTCCCCACTGATCGATGCCCGTGGGGAGGAGTGTGAGTGGCTCGGGTGTGTGCACTGACTCACGGGGCTGCAGAGGGGGTCAGTGACACTCCCCGCTCCCAGAGATGCTCCGGATGCAGGGGCAGCACTATGCGGTCCAGAAGATAAGGCCCAGGGTCTGTGGCCGAGTCTATAAATGCAACCCACAAACCTCTCTGGGAGGTGACAGCGGGCAACATGTGCCCCGTGAGGCTCCAACCAGCAGCCAGTGGGGACAGTGGCTTTCCCAGCCTGTTCTGACCGGTGCCCTGGACTTGCTACAGGCAGCCCTGCAGCCTCACAGGCCCCAGCCTTGCCCCTTATGAACCCGTGTGGCTTTTGTGGCTCTCATCCATGTTCTGGCAACATGGGTCTCCCAGCTGAGCACATTGTTCAGGCTGGCTTCAGGGCTCTTCCAGCATCACTGCCCATGGGGTTTTATACCCCCTGTCCACCCTCTCACCCCACCAGGTAAGGCAAACCTGCATCCCACATGCACCTGCAGCACCTCACCGAGGCTGGTGGCTCCTCTTTGAGAGGTCGAGAGCTGAAGTGCCCCTGTGCTGGCAGGGAAGAGGGGAGAGGTTCTGGCCTGGTCTGTGGCCAGGCACCCAAGGCTTCTGTTTCTGCTACTCCCAAAGTTCCTCTAGCTGAAACCCCAGGCTGTGCTTACCCAGGGGCAGGTACCCTAGCTGAGCTTGGGGGCAGGCTGTGCCACACACTCACTCCATAGCATCTCATCCCTTGGAATAGAGGCCAGGATCTCTCAGGTGCCTGTGGTGCATTCCAGCATCCCGGGGCAGGATGGGTCAACAAGCTGGATCCAGTACCTCCCCCTAGCCCATCTTGCTGACAGCACAGAACATGTTGTCCGTGGGAAAGTGGGAGAACAACAGTGGGAACAGCCCTGGCTGCAGGAGTTTTTCCAGCAGCCTTGAGGCAGGAAGGGGGGGTGCAGCTGGGGGGGAGACAGAGAGGACAGAGCCCACCATCCCCGCAGTGCAGCTGCTGGGACTCCGTGTTTTACAGCCCGCCTTGTGGGCGCTGAGGTTTGGTTTCCTTCTCTGTACTCTTTTCCTCTTCCTCGCCAGACCCCGGGGCTGCTGCCTGACCTCAAAGGGAAAAGCGGGCTCCGAGGGACAGCACAGGGATGGGCAGGGGTAAACACGGGGCTGGGGCCGGCCAGGCAGTGGGTGATGGAGGTGAAGTCATGCCGTGACGTCAGCCCTGCGGCTTTGGGGACAGCCGTGGTTAGGCTGCTCAAGGAGGGGCGGCTGTTTTTCTGCAGCTCCGCCGCTTGCTCCTGGTGCCCGTCTAACTTATAAACTTTAATGGCCAGTTTAAAAGGTTCCTGCCATGGGCACCTTGTTGCCAGATTTAGGTTTTTAATTTGGAAACTTTCCCCTCTGTGGTCAGAGGAGGAAGGACTTGGGTGCGCTCAGGGCCAGTCATCAGGACACGCGGGTGCCAAAGAGACAGTCCTAAAGGACCATGCTGTCGTCACTGGTGTCGGGACAGGGTTGGCCACGCATGGGGCAGACAGGCTGGAGGAGCCCCCTGGTCCTCTCCCGCAGCCCACATACTGGTGGAATAAATTTAGCTCCTCCTCCGCCGCTGGCTGGGGGAGCACCGTCAGCTGCCACCTGCTGCCGATCCGCACAGTCCTACCCCAGGGGTCACCGCAGCTCTGGGCTGTGTGGGCAGCATCCTCATCCTGCAGCCCTCGGGAGACACCGGGGGCCCACAAACCTCGGCTTGCAGGGGCAAGCATTGGGCTACAGCCACGTTTGCTCCCACAGGTGCCAGCAGAACTGGGGTTAGACACAGAGCCGGGGTTAGACACAGAGCCGGGGTTAGACAGAGCCGGGGTTAGGTACAGAGACAGGATTGTGCACAGGGTAATGCCTGGATGTACTGCTTGTCAGGAGGAGAGGATGCACGGCCAGCACTATGGGAGACACTGAGGGCATGGCACTGCTGCTCTTCCTCCTCTTCCTCCTGTCCCACCTTCCCTGAAGCCCTTTGGCGGCCCCTGCGAGGTGTGGGTTAGCTGAATCACATTTCCCTAGTGCAAGCTCAGCTCTCCTCTGCCTGCAGAGACTAGAGAAGCCCTTACAGTGCCCAGGAGTTGCTGGGTGCTGGGACACAGGGCGAGACCTAACCCTTCCCATCCAACAAGGAAACCAGCCTATGGGCTTGATGGGAGTCTCCCCTCTGCCTTTCCCCCCAGCCCCAGGGAGAGTGGGGACATCTTCCCCCATCCCAGCTGCACCCACCTGGGGTTAGTAACAGTGGGGCTCCAAAGAGGGACCACAGCTTGGCTGGGTCCCTCCTTGTCACCAGACTGGTGTGGCGGGACTTGTCCATACATTCCTGCTGTCCATGCTAGTTGTCTGAGAGAGCTGCATGAGGGCTGGTCCCTCCAGTGCGTGCTGATGTCTCCATGCTGTGAGTCCCTGTGATAGGCTGGATCAGAGCCCACCCTGGAGCGTCTTAGCTATCAGTAGGGTCCAGGAATTTGCTGGGGGTCTGGGGAGCTGAATGGCAGACAAGATGGCTGGCTTGGCTAAAGTCTTCATCCCAAGGGTTGGACCTCCCCAGGGTGGGCACCCAAAACACTATAAATAGCACATGAAGCCAGAGGAGCAGAGGAGTGGCCTGGTTTACCAGCACTTTCATACCATGGCTTTCAAGTGGTTCCCTTGCCTCTTCCCCATGAGCCAGTGGCACATCTGCACCCAGCCTCCAGTGCTGTGCCACGTGCTCTGCGGCCGCTGGAGCTGGTGCCACGTGCCAGCCCCAGAGCAGCCCTGCCTTTGCCAGCCCCGTAATTGATTCCTGCTCTCCTGCACGGGTGGAGGCTGCAGATGTGCAGCCTGGTAGGAGGCAGTGGGCTGTGGGCACCAGCTCCAGAAGCCAGCAAGGGCAGAGTGAGGAGCAGCCTGGTCTTGCCTTGGCTCTGATGTTGACTTGAAGAGCTGCCTTCTGAGTTTCCAGGTGTTTGAAGAGGTTCTCTCTCAACCTCAGTTTCCTGGAGGCAGGGCATTTGAGGGAACCCTGTTCCCCCACTTCGGGGCTGCTGTAGGAGCTGGGGTTGTTTGGGAGCAAAGAAAGAGCTCCTCGACTATCACTGCATGTCTGCTGATGACAGGCTCATGTTCTGAGATGATGGCAGCTGATGGCAGTGCAGAGTGGGTCTATAGAGGTCCCTTCTTACTCCCCCAAGCCTGCAGAAAGACCTGGCCATGGTGATGGCAGGGGTTTAAGTTGAGGAGGATTTTGTAGCCTGGCACCATATAGGAGACAATATATTTGAGCATGTTATTATGAATAAGGTTGGAGAGAGACCAGTTTTTAGACTGGAGGGCGATGGTGGTGCAGGAGAGAGGGACTGCAAACAGATGAGGTTTGGCATGAGCACAGGGTAGCTGGAAGTAGGCGCCCTTGGTACTTGTTTTCCCGTGCTGCTGCTGACAGATAGTGCTGCATGGAAGAAAACGCACGGAAAAATAGGGATGAAAATGGTGAGGCTTTTAAAAAACGTATTTAGCCAAAGGGCATGGTTTTGCTGTCTGGAGATGGCAAGGGGTGGGTGAACCCTTCAGAACAAGGCAAGCATGAATGGAGAGAGTGGTGTGATGAGTGGGCAGGGGGCTGGAAAAAGCAGCAGTCACCAGAGCTGAGGAGGTCTCTGCTCCTCACTTCCCACGGGGGAGTGCTGAAGCTCAGAGCACCTCTACCAGCACAGGCTGGGATCCCCGCCCTTGAAAATGAGGAGCAAATTGGGCTGCAGTGGCTGAACCTGGCAGGACAGAGATGAAGAGGCTGCAGCAACAAGGGGAAATCTGCTTGCCCAGGTGGAGTGGCACAGCATGGGGCAGGGTTGGGGCCACGGCTCCCAGCTCTCCCAGCCCTCTGTGCCCCCCCCCTCCGGTAGCACCACAGGGACCCTGTCCCTCTCTCCAAGGGCTGAAAGGGCGAAGGTGCCCTGACAGAGTGTTTTATTAGCAGCAGGTGCCTGAAATCCAACCGTGGTGGTGCAGTAATGCCTCCCCTCACCTGGAGATGAACCCAGCTTGAGAGATGTGGCTGTGCAGGGTCAGACCCTGCCGGTGCTGGGATTGCTGCTGCCATAACCAGAGCATCTCCCTGGCAGCCTGACGGGCTGCTCCTGCCGCGGGAGACAGGCGCGTAATGCCTGATTTCACAGCGCTGGCATGCTCTGTTTGCTTCTGGCAATGATCTCTCCTGCCCTGTCCGACTCCAGCCCTTGGCCAGACCCCAACCTGCAGCTCTGTCAGCTGGGATTAGGTACAAGATTTCGGCTAAAACATCTTTGCTCTTGGCTGGAGCAATGGCAGAGAGGGGAAAGGTCAGCCTGTCATCTCTGGGGTTGCCACCACCCCATGTGTGGCATCCCCCAGACCTGCCTTCAGCCTCTGCAGCCAGCACTGGGGCTTTGCAAACCCCACACAGAAGAGGAGGAGGAAAGCAGAGATTTCCCCACCTCTATGATGCTGAGGTTGTCTGTGAGAGGGGCATAGGTCCCTGGGCTGTCTGGAACAAACTAAGGGAATACTTGTAAAGGAGAGAGGAACAGCAGTGGTCCATGCAGAAAGGGTCCCTCATTTGCTGTCTGCTCTCAAAGTGCTCCTTGCTGTGTCCAGCTTGTTCCAGCAAAGCCATGTCTGAGAGGAGGAGCTGTGGAGCAGCAGCCCCCTGCCCTCGATGCTTCCAAGAACAGGACTGGGGGTGGTTTGGCAGCAGATGAGCAGTGATGCCCTGTGGGATGGCTGGCAGCCTACTGCAGGTAGTGCCAGAGGAGGCAGAGCAGGATCTGTGGCACCCTGGCAAACGCCAACCTTGGACTTGCAGGAGCACTGTATCTGTGTCTCACTATTGCATCGTGCTGAGCCCAAGCTGAGGCTCCTTATCACCTCATGGCGAGGTGCACAGCCCTGAGCAGGCCTCCATGGCCCCGCAATCTTGCCCTCTCCCAAAGTGCTGCTTCCTGCTCGTCTCGCTGGACCCTGGCTTTGTTGGCTGAGCTCATTTAGCTTTGACAAAGTTTATAGCACTGGAATGTAGAATGGCTGCTGGCCTCCCTCCAGCCTAAACATCCCCACCCCAGAGTGCGACAGGCACTGATAAGGGTGAGTGCCACAGCAGGCAGGTATCTCGTGCCCAGCCCGCGACCTTACAGCCACACGACCTTGAAGGTTGCCATTTATCTCACGCGTGTGTGTGTGTGTGTGCGCACGCGAGCTGTCTCCCATCCCCAAGAAATGTTCTCCGCATCCCTGGTTTTCTCTCCAGGCCAAACCCACATGCACGTTGCCTGAAACCAACTCCGAACAGACTTCTTTGATGAGCAGGGCTTAAATATATATTTGGCATTCCAGCGGCAGCGTGCCGAGCGTGGCCAAGGGTGTGAAAGTGTTTGCTTGACAAACTCTGGGGGCTCTCGCCTCTCTGCTGGCTCTGGGGATTTGCAGGAGAGAAATATCAAGGAATTTTTCACCTCTCTGTTTTGTTTTGTGTTTTTATTTTGTTTTCCCTCTGCGAGTGCATTTTTAGCTCTGGTGAAAAGTGCCTGATTGGCAGTCATAGAGACTGAGCCCCCTCTCTTTGCTGAAACAGGGACAGCAGGAGCAAACATCCCAACGTGGGCCCAGATGGGAGAGGGAACAGCCCAGAGAGCCTCACATTGAATGTGGGGGCTCCCATCTCCTTTCCACTGTGTCTGTCCCCTCCATGAGTCCAGTGCTGTCATGGTCCAGTTTGGGTACCAGCAGGACAGAGATGCCCCACACCCTAGATGTCCCAGGCTGTGGTCTTCTCAGAGCTGGCTCTTTTGCAAAGACCCTCTCTCTGCTGAGGGCAGTGGGTTCCAGTCACAATTCAGCTGGCCTCAGAGAGCCCTGGCACCACATTGTGCAGACACCCATGCCCATTGCTCAACCAAGGATTTCCCAGCCAGTGTCCCCACGTGCCGTGGCACCAGCTTGGGGTATGTGCTGGTCTCCAGGCACCTTTGGGGTTGCGGAGGGTTTTGTCACCTTGTGCCTGTGAGTGGAGAGATGGAGCAAGTTGAGCAGAAGAGTGTCTCCATGGGCAAGTTGCAGGCGGACAGGCTGGTTGCTTGCAGCCTCCTAAAATGATGTGTGGGAGGTGCTGGGGGCACGAAGTCAGAACCCTGAGCTTCACTTGCCACTCAGCTCCTTCTGGGCTGCAGCCTGTGGTGGGGCAGGAAAGGCAGCTCCATCAGCAACTTCCATGTGATACAGGATCCATGGAGGGGCTGGGATGTACAGAGCAGACTGAGGTGCAAAGCTGGAATCCTGGGCTTGGATGTGAGCCCAGAGATGCCTCCTGTATGGGGAGGAGAAGGAAAACAAATCTTCCTCATCAGTCCAGCCACTGCATCCTGCACCTATGGAAAATGGGGAGGGGAAGCCCTGGACAGTGGATTTGGTTTCAGAGCCCATGTCTGCGATGCCTGCCAGAGCAGACTCAGAACCTGGCTGGCTCTTGGAGAGGGGGCTGAGGGGGCTGCATCTGTGTATTCCCAGCTGTCCCCAGTGTAATCCTTCATGAAAGAGAACCCTCTGCCCTGCTACATCCCCACTGTCAGGTGGCAGCACTGCCTGACCCTAAATCACCTGCCACTCCCAGCCTGATGGATCACCATGGAAATAGGAGTGCTGCCCCCCAGACCAGCAGAGGGAAAGGGTCTGGGGTCTGTGAGGCAGAGGTTCAGACTCTGGAGGCTGCAGAGCAGGGGTTAGGATGTTGGTAGTCTGTGGGGAGAGGCTTGGTGCCCAGGGACTGCAGGGCAGAGGCTGGTACCGTTTTGCAGAGGGATTGGGCTGCTGTGAATTGCAGTGGCTGAGAAAGGGATATGGAGGGACCGTGGAGCAGGGTTGGGGATCCTGGGGGGCCATGAGGTTTGCAGCAGGCTTTGTCCCCAGGGCAAGGGCAGGCTTGGCTTGGGCTCCCCGAGGTTTCCTTCCTGGCCCGCTGAAGAATCGCTGGCTTGTCTGAAGGATCATTGACCTGTGGATTTCCTGGGCAGCAAGTCCCTTTCATGTGGCCGCTTGCAAACTCTCATGACATCACCACGGGCTGCTCCTCCTGGAGACAAACCCAGTGCTTTTTAGGGTTTTGCCTTCCCCCCCACCCCAGCCTGTGTGTTTTGGCCGGGGGGACCCGGCGAATCACGTCCAAGAGCAGCCACTCTGGCAGGAAGATGGTGCGCAGGGCTGGGGGGCAGGGAGAGGGCAGCGTGTCCCCCCCGTACTGAATAAACATGGGCTGGCCAGGGATGGAGGGGGCTTTTCCAGCCTGGACCACACCCCGGGGGGCTATTTTTTGCCATGAATGAAAGGGCTGTGTGCTCACAGGGCAGGCTGGCCTCCTGCCGCCGCTGCTGTGCACGGAGAGCTCTCTTGACACTCAATCCTGGTGCCTGGCTGGGGACCAACATCTGCACTGAGCACAGCTGGGCACTGCCCGTGGGACACCTGGGTACCTGGAACAGCTGAGCACTGCCTGGGGGGACACCTGGGCACCTGGCACATCTGGGCACTGCCCATGGGACATCTGGGTGCCTGGTACCAACTGGGCACAGCCTGGGGTGACACCAGCAAGCTGCCATGCCTGGGAAACACGGTCTGTCCCAGAGCAAGGGGAAGTGATGGTGACTCAGTGGCTGTGCCAGCGGCAGTGCCAGGGCTGCTGGGGCATGTTGGACCCAACCCTGCTGGGGCCATGTGCCTGGGGACCTGCCTGAGGCAGCCCAACGGGGAGCCCTGCTGCCCCCCTGCCCCACACAGAAATGCTTCCTGCTGCAGTTTCGGGTGACAATGGGGCAGCATCCCCAGGGGCTGCCCCTACGGCTGCACCCGTGCTTGGGAGGAACTGCAAAGCCACAAGGGTGGAGCAGCTGCCTCCTGCTCAACCTTGGTCCTAAACACACCCAGATTCCCCCCAAAAGCCCGTAATCCCACCTGGCTCAGCACCAGCTTCCTCTCTGGGCCCAGCTAATCCCTTGTGTGCTGGGTTTAGGGATGTACTGGCTGCAGTAGTTCCATGGTTGTCCCCCTGTCATCCCCAGATTTTGTTTCTCAAGGAGTATGAGGGCTGCTTTGCCAGTTCCCAGCCCTGACCCACACTCCTGCTGCCTCCATGCCCCAGAGGGCCCAGGGGAGCCATGAGTGCTTGTGCCCATGAATGAGTGGCCTGTCCTCGCTGGGTGGAGCTGAGGTGCTGGATCCCACCCTTCGCTGTTCCTTATCGCCACACAGCATCCTTGTGATTCACCAGGTGTGGCTCCCTTTCCATCACCCCACTTTGCAGGAAGTTTCCTGGCCAGCCCCCCATGAGCTCTGTGCAATAATAACAAGCTGGGATGAGCTGGCCTGAGCAGCCCTACAATAACAGACCAGTGCAATGTGTCCAGCTTTCCTGAGCAGACAATAATAAACCCGCATGAGCTGGCACACTTTGCGGAGGAACCCTACAATAATAAGCCTGGATGATGTATCCATATTCACCCAGTCAGCCTAAAATAACAAGGCAGTGTGAGCCACCCAACTTCCTCACAGATAAGCGGGGTCCCTGAGCTGTCCCCCTGGGAGAGGAGGCATACTGGCCGCCAGGTCTCCATGTCTTCTGCTCTTGACCCTGGAGAAGGCAGCCTGTGTCAGTGATGGGTCAGGTTGGCGGAGGTGAAGGCCACAGGTGATATCAGCCTGTGACTCTGCCTTCCTGGAAGCAGGTCCTCACTAGTCCTGGCATGCTGCGACCTGCTACACTTCAGGGCATCCTCCTTGTCTGTCTCCCTTGCCAAACTGGCAGTGCCAGCTTCCCCAAAGGCTCTCCTGCTGTTACCCCATGGGCTTCTGGACAAGAGGACAAGTGCCCATGGTCAAGCTGGAGCCTGGAGTGCCAGCAGCAGCTGCCACCAGACCCTGCGCAGCAAGGCCCAGCATCTTCCAGCATTGCCCAGGTGGGGAGGCAATGCTAGTTCCGGGCACAACTCTTTTTCAGGGAGTTTTTTGGCACTTGGACAGGCAGAAGGCTTGGATGCTTATGGGTTTGCTTGGCAGCATGGCAGGAGGGCCTCTTTCCAAATGGGACGGGGTAGGGACTGTGCCCACTGGGGGTGGAACCATTCACCCCGCGCCAGCGTCTCTGCCAAGCCCTAGGCTGCTCCTGGTGGGTTGGTCCTCACATGACTGGGGAGGAGATGCTGCAACCTCCTGCCCCACCTCTGCTCTGCCGCTGACCCTCCTTTCCCTGGGATTTATCTCTGCGCGTTGGATGCAGGAGTGAGTGGGCAGAGCAGGGATAGACCCCCCCCCCCATCATCCCTGCATGGGGGGAACCAGCATCGGCACAAT
>VYXC01005576.1:628-10987 GCA_013397175.1 Platysteira castanea | reverse complement strand
AAAGTCTGTCACAAAAGCCACAAAAACAGCGCAAGGAGAAAAGAAAAGGGTATTGAGCGGCGGGGCTGCTGCGGTCGCCGGCCAGCATAGACTGCTGGTTGTTAAGTGAGTGCCTCGCTTGCAAAGGCTGCCTTGATGAAGTGTGAGACAGCACTTACGGAGGGACGCGGGCAGGCATTCTCGCTCCATCTTCCGCTCACAGTGCCGCTCTTTATGTGCCTGACATTTGCTCGCTGGAAAGGCCCCTGAAGTCAGGGGGAAAGGAAAACATTGCCAGCAGCAGGGCCAGAGCGGTGCTGGGAGGAGTGCTGTGCCATGCCGGGCTGGGCTGGGCCGGGCTGGGCTGGGATGCTCCTCTGTCCCGGCCTCACCACCCGCTCTTCCCCGGGGTGACCCCTTCACCTCGCAGCAGCTCTCCGGCTGCCTTCCCCTGCCGGCACCGCCGCTTCCTGCCAGGTGTGCTCAGCCTGGCTGCCTGCCTGTGAAGACCTGGCCATACTGCCCGTGCCTGCTCCAAGGGCGGGCTGGCAGCACTGCCAGCTCTCCTAGCTGCTGCTGCTGCTGCTGCTGCTGCTGCTGCTGCTGCTGCTGCATGTCCCCTGGGACTGCATGGTAGGGGGGATGGGGTATGGGGACAGTGACAGTGCAAGCTCAGGGCTGGTCCTTTAGCTACCTGCTTCTGGGGTATGCAGTGCCCCAGAGAGTGCTGCAGGCTGGGGTGGCTGCAATTAGATCCAAAGGCTGGAGGAGCTGGGAAAAGGAATCAGTGGTCAGTGTAGGGCACCTCGGGGTTCCTGGAGGCAGCTCTGCCCCCAGGGAGAGGGTCAGGGAGAGGGAGATTGTCCCACAAGGGAGCTGGGGCAGGAGACTGGGCTGATGTGGCCTGCTTCATCCCAGTGAATAAGCACCCCCTTTCCCTGCCCTTGTTATCAGCTGGAAGGAGATGGTTCAACCCTATCCATCTATTCTCTTGCAGACAGATCCTCTGCTGCTGGCAGAGGATGGGCGAGCATCTACCTGGATCCCAGAGTGGGTCTTTCCCTAGCCTGACGGACACTGGCATAACATGGGCAGAGCTGCACAGCACAGATCTAGCAAGCCATGCCAGCCCCATTCCCAGGAGTATGCACAAAGCTTGTAGCAGGGTAGAGTGCCAAGGGCATCCTGGCCATGAGGCACAGGAATGCACCGGCCATGGAGCCCTTCCCTTGCCCACTGTGGACTGCCACAGCATCGCCAGACTTCATCCACGCCAGTGTGGCAGCGGCCGTGCCCAGTGCCAGAGAGCCAGTCTGCCATTCCTGGTCTGCCACTCCACCACGCTGCTTCTGCAGAGCCCGCTGGCGGGGACAGCCTGGGGAAGCCATCCTCCCCCTTGGCCCACACCCCTTGGCTCCCGCCCCGGCAGGAATTATTAAGTGTGCCCCTGTGGAGCATGTGCTGAGGCTGGCCACGGGAATGTGGGCAGATCTGACATACAAGCCACAGCAGCCAGGCTGTAATTTCCAAACAGGCCCCATTCGCTCTGTTTTCCAGTTAAAAATATATTAAAAAATAGGAATGTGGGATTTGTAGTGAAGAATGTTGGTAACCGCTTCGAACGTCTGGTGTGATAATGAAAGGGTCAGTCCCCGGCTTTGAGCGTGACCGATTTAGACTCTGGTGCTTGGCACTGGTGTGGAGGCCCAGCATGATCCAGCCAGCCTGCAAACACGTCCTGGGCCAGGCATAGGTGATGCTTCTGTGCTGGTGGCATGGTGCTGGGCTGGGTAATGTGCTCCTTCTGCTCATACTGTCAAGGGAGCATCCAAATTGCTGTCCCTTATGGCCCCTAGAGAAGGGAGTCTGGGCAGGGGGTGGGTAAAGGCAGAATGCCTTGGAGATAGATTCTGTACCCTGCCCACCACTGACCCTGCTGCATCTCCACACTGGGGTGCAGCCTCACAGCAGAGCCCTCTGGGCTGGGGGTCACTGAGCGAGGCTGCAGCCCAGCTCCCCCTGAGCTGCCCCTCCACACTGTGAGCATGACTTGCTCTCAGCACGAGGTCAGGCACCTGCCCCCCTTTGCTGGGCACCCCCCCCAGTCGCAGTTCAGGGTGTGCTGTGGAGCCTCCCGTGCCGCCTCTGCAGCCTTGAGTCCCTCCTGATACGGGGGCATCCCACTTGGCCTTGTGGTCAGGTAGTCATAACAGGCCAGACAAGCCATGCCAGCTCCCCAGGCATCACTCCCTGGTGCCTGGCGAGTCGTGTGGGGCAGCCCGGCCAGCACTCCCCCAGCTGCCAGCCCTCTGCTTGTGCGGCTCCCCGGACCTCAGACATCATGTTTATCCTGGAGATGGGTAATCAGGGAAAAATAAGGCACCAGAGGCCAGGGCTGATGTTCCAGTGGGGACAAGTTGTCTGCAGCAGGGTTTAGCTTTGGAATGGAGCAGTGGGGGAAGGAGGAAGGGGAAAATCACCTGTAGCCAGGGCTTGTCCCCCATCCAGCCCTTTTGGGGACACTTCGTTGTCCCTCTCAGCCTTCGGGGCCATCAGGTGGCCGGTGGCTGGCACAGCATGCTCTGCTCCCTGCTGAGTCATAGCTCTGCAGGGAAACGCTTCCAGCTCTGGTTATAACCCATTTCCCTCCGGGGCTGTGAAGCGCAGCCTCCCAGCCCTGCCGCGGGCCAGCTCCGGCCACCCGTGGCCCTGAGCCCGCGGGCTCCAGCCGCCAGGAGGGGCAGCGGCAGGAAGTGGCCGCTGACTCCCAAATTCCACTCTGGGCTTGCTGGAGCTGAGCCTTTCCTGCAGGTGTGGGCGGCAGGTGCCCTGCACCTGCAGACCCCTGTGCCACCCCAGATGCCCAGTCCCTCCAGGGGCGCTGGGCACTCTTTTCCCAGTGCCTCTGCAGGGTGCTACCTCAGTGGGTGTGAGTGTGCTGCTCTTGGGGACACTGTGTGGCTGCAAGGATGGTTTGCCCCATCCCCAGGGACACCATGGGGACACTATGCTGGCTCTGGGCAGCTGGGGCTGAGCACTGAGTGAGCAGCTGCCCTGCCCAGATCCTTGCTTGAATGCTGTGAAGCGAAGCAGCCTGAGCAGCCCTGGGGGTCAGGGCACATCCCCGGTGCCATCTTGGATGGGTTGGAGCAGAGGGGATTGGGTGGCACCTTACACCTGGATGCATAGCCTGCCCCATTGCCCTGGCATTCCCCAGAGACCCGCTGGTGGCAGGGAGAGGGGGTGGGCACCATAGTAGTGGCACCCAGAGCTGGCTGGCTCTGCAGGGGACTCTCCTGCCCTCCTGGGGCACTGACCCACACAGTGCTATCTAGTACACTTTGCTCACTTCACTGCCGTTCTTGACTTTCCTGGGAGCTGCTGTTTGCTTTTCTCTGAATTATGACTCCAGCTTGTGCCTTTGATCTGGGCTGTGTCGGCCACCCGTGACCAGGCCCTCTTCTGCCTTTGAAGTGCAGTCACCTTCCCAGCCTTGGATGCTGCTTTTGCAACCTTGGGTGCAACTCTGGCTCTGTGGGGTGAGACAGCAGGGCAAGAGCATACTTGGGGTGCCTGAGGTGCTCAGCATCCCTCCTCCTCCTCTCTGGGACCCTGTGATGGGCCAGTGCAGCTAACAGCTCGGAGGCTGGGCGATGAAGCATTGAGAGGTGTGCTTGCCCAGTGCCAAGCAATCCCAGGGATGCTGGCAGGATGCTGGCGGGGTGCTGGGAGCAGAGCATCACTCCCTCCCGTGGCAGTCGGCAAGGATAGAGGAGGTGACCTGTATAGCAGCTGGTCAAAAAGCAGATGCCAGTGTCATGCATTTCCTACAGCCAAGGGGCCTTTCACGCCTGCAACTCCAGCAGAAGAGATGAGACCTGCATGGAATGTGTCTCTCTGGGCACCAGCCAACCCGTCCTGGCATCAGCCCTATCTTGCCACCCTGTCTGGCAGGGAGCAGTGAGAAGGACTTAGCCTACCCATTCTGCCACTCGGAAGCTGGGGGTCAGGCTTTGGACTTTGGCCTTGAGTGGGTCTGAGCGTCCCCATCCCCTCCCCACTTTCCTGGCCCAGAGAGGATCCTACCTTATCTGTTACACTTTGTTCTCCTGCTGTCTGGGTGTGGAGCAGGGCAGAGATTAGTGTGTGCAGACCTTTGACATACACACACACACAGAGCCACACCACCAGCCATGCGTGCACCCGCAGCCATGCTCATCTGCACACTGCTGCACACACAGTCCCTATGCACCTCATCATGCTCACACTCACCTGCACTTGTAGGCCCACACTGTGCCCCACACACCTCCCACAGAACCCCCTGCAGGGCACACATGTGTTTCCCCATCCCTGCGCAAGTTTGTTTGCTCACTGTGAGCTGTGTTATGTTCCCAGTGGAGTGTGGCACTTCCCCAGCCTGCCAAGATCACTCATGTGCCAGCATGGCCCAGCAGGAAAGGTGGCATCCCATTGGCAAGGGGTGCAGACAGGAGGAGGGGGGCTTCCCATGTCAAGTCTGGAGGGAATAAAAATGTGTGCAGGGAGGCAGGAGCTGTTCTGGCAGACTGGGAGCAAACCTGGGCATCCCTTGTCTCACTGTCACATCATTTTCACTTTCCGTGGGGCCACCAGAGGTGCCTTGTGCTGGAGGCTGTGGTGGCAGGCAGGGGCTACCTGTTCCCACCTCTTGTTGAGGTCATGTCCCTGCCTGCTGTCCATACCCGCAAGCTGCAGCCCATGCTGCTCCAGGCAGGGAAGCCAGAGCCCTTCCAGAGTGATCTTATCTCCGGCATTTCATGAATGACCCAAAAGCTTCTGCAGTCTGCCTCTCAATGGGAAGCCAACTCAGTGTCTGGAGCAGGTGTGCAGGTTTGTGCACTGCTGGAGCAGCCACATCCCACCCAGTGCCCGAGCTGCCTGTTTCCACAAACTGCCGCAGTCCTGGGGTGAAACAGATGCAGACTGACAGGCAGAGGGGGGCACAGCCCCTTCTCTGCCCCACAGCAGCAGCACGGCAGGGTGACCTGGCAGGTGATTTCCTGGCAGGGTGATGCTGCCTCTACTCTCTCCCACAGACCCTGCCCCGGATCTGCGGTGCGGAAGAAGGGCGGGAGTTTGCCTCTGCTCTGCAGCAGCTCTACACTGCAGTGACACAGCAGGAGGCCAAGCAGGCTCGGAAACGGCATTGCTCTGGTGAGGAGCTCCTTGGCTGTGGCATGGGGAGCATGTGATGCAGCCATCCCCTCGACTGCTGAGCCCCACATCCTGGGGGAAGGGAAGTGTGGCCCCGGGTGCAGCTCACCCCATGCAACAGTGTCCTCCTTTGCTTTCCCCCAGTGGGCTGGGGTGCCCATCCAAGCACAATTCCTGGAGTGGCTTTGGGCAATGCCCCATGCTCCCTTATCTTAATCCCAAATTGCATCTTTTCTGGAACCAGAGGATGATGTGGACACAGCACCCACTGCAGAAACCACAGAGCATCCCCATCCACCTCCTCCGTCCCAGGAGGATGAAACAACATCTTCCAGCAAGAGAACCTCGGTGAGTGCAGCTCTAGAAACAGTTTCTCTGTACCAATGGCAGGATGGGGCCCACATCTCCTTTCCCTCCTCTCATCCAAGCACTATGCCCACCCAGGATGGGCTCAGAGTCTCAGCTTGGTTCCTAGCCCATTCTACTCCATGCATCCTGACTGGGGAGTATGTGATTGCACATGTGTACGTATTTTGCACTCCCACAACAGAGATGACAGGAATGTCACTGCTTGCACACTTGCACACACCCTGCATGACCCCCCAAGGTGGAACTGATACTGCCTCCTCTTTGTTTCCAGCCAGCCTCCTCCCCAGCTCAGAAGCCCCGGCTACCTGCAGCCAAGGCCAAGCCAAAGAAGGCAAAAGGGCTCTTCAGCTGAGAGATTGCTGCCAACCCTGCCGAGGGTCTCTGCTTCCCCCAGCATCCAAAAGAGGGTGTGCAGAACACCCATGCATCATCTACCTCTTCCCTGCATCCCCTGGTGGACCCTGCCCAGGTCATGGTCCCCTCCCAAGATGTCTCCAGTTGGGGAGATGGAGTTCCTTTCTTCAACAGTGTTTCAGGAAACAGCTTTTCTAACTCTTCCCTGGTGCAGAGTTTGCCCAGGCTTCCTCTAATGGCAGAGCCAGTGCTGGACCTGGGAGAAGTGGGAGGGATGCTACCAGTGGATGTGGGACAGCTGGGGCTGTGGCAGAGGTGTGGGATTTGGCTGCTCCTGAGTGGGTTTTCAATAAAGGGCTATGTCTGGGTAGGATTCCTTCTCCTTCTCTGTCCCACCAGGCCTGCAGTGTCTAGGAAGGGGTGTAACCACTGGTGCTGCTGGGTTCCCCTCAGGCCAGTCCTGATGTCCCAGGCGCTTGCAGTGACTCTGGACAGTGAGGAGGTGACAGCAGCTCATTGCTGTGGCACAGCACAGCTGCTCCCAGCCATGCTGTGCCTCACCCTGAGCAGCAGTATGTGTTTTGGGGGTGCACAAGAGGATGTCCAGATCATAGGGGCACAGCACGCTGAGAGGGCTGGAGCCCCCATTCCTATCCCACACCAGGACACACACCGTGTGCTGGTGCCTGCAGCAGCAGGCTGGCAAAGGCCCTGGATGGCCTGCGGGGCACCCTACATTTGCAGGCACCTCCACCATAGTTATGGGGCAGGTGATATGGGGCTGATCCATGCTTTGGCCTCCAAGGAGCAGGAGACAGCCAAAACACTAACACACTGAATGCTCCCAGGCTTGGGAGCAGACCTGGAGCAGCTTACAGATGCTCCCTGGACACAAAACACCACTTCCATCCCTTCACCCCCCATCCATCCATCCATCCATCCATCCATCCATCCATCCATCCATCCATCCATCCATCCATCCATCCACTCCTGGTCTCCTCTTCCAGCACCTCAGTCCATATGCTTCCTTCAGGACTGGGACCCCATTCCTGTGCCCAAGCCAGGTCCTAAAACAGCAGGCAGAGAGCCAGGTAGCAGGCAGGCAGCAGCCAATGGTGCTGCTCTCCTGGGACAGGGATCCATGCCCCCAGCTGCCCTGCTCCCTGGGGCTGGGCCAGCCGCAGTCATGCTGCCTTTTCTCCTGGGCAGCAAGGGGGAAACAAAAACATCCGGTGCAGGCCCTGTGTCTGTGGAAGGGGAATGAAAGGGCCTTTGCTGGGCCACAGCCGACCAGTCCCAGGGCGAGTGCAACTGGTTGCTTTTTATATTTCCTTTCTGAGGGAGCAGCATTGCAGGGCAGGGTGGGTGGTGAGAGAGGAAAGCAATGGGATGCGGAGCTTTTGCTGATTGCCATAGCTTACTTATCCTGCATTTTCCCATCTGCCAGCATCTTATCTTGGCAGTTTTGAATCTGCCTGCAGGGCACTTGCCCCCAGGGAGGGTCCTGCTACCAGCTGAGGGGTAGAACTGGGACAGCAGGAGTTTCGCAGCTTAACAGTTTCCTGTATCTTCTGTCGCCAGGTTGTCCCTGGTGCAACCCCTGCTCCATCCATATGGACTCCATCTCCTGGCGCAGGAGTTGCAAGCCTGGTCCCTCAGCTCCCTGCTGGCTCTGGGGTTTGTGCTGTTCCCTATGCATGGCAGCATATTCAGGAATGCTTACTGCCCCTGTGAGGGCATCTGGCTTGCCTATCCCCTTTGGGTCTGAGGAGACACCACAGGGAGAGGCAGGGCTGAAACAATCCCAACCTGGCTGTGCCAGTGGCTGGTGGACTCTGTGGGGGAGGAGCGGGTGGTGCAAGCCAGCACCGGCACCCCGGGTGGCTCCTGTGAGTTACTGTGTCTCTGCTTCTCCCTGGGGTACTCAAGCCTGGGGGGAGCCAGTCCCAGGAATGCTGCAGAGCTGTTGCTCATGAGCCTGTCCTGCTGCAAAGTCTCTGTGGAGTGAGACCTGCGGCACGGACAGATCCTGTTCCATTCACCCCTCTCCCAGGGCAAGGGAAGGTGCAGATGCAGGAGCATGGATGGAGGGTAAATAAAAGCAGGAGAGTGAAGACAGTAGGAAAAAGAGCTTTGCCAACGTCCCCCAGGGAACCGCAGGGACCCTGGCCCTCAAGACTCCAGCATGGGGCAACTAGTTCCTTCCTGGCCCAGGTTGTCGCCAGCTCCGGGGAATGTCACTACACATTGTCCCATCCTGTCCCGCTGGGGTCTCCTTCCCTGTCCCCACCCCCTCCTCCCTGGAGCCGGCTGGATTTGAGCTCCCGACACACATTAAAGGCCACAAGTTCGGCCTTGGCCTCCATAAATTTGATTCCATAAATATTAGTTTTCGCAGGGTTTAATGAAGCCGTTATGCTGGGCACGGCCCAGCACCCCGACCCGTGCCCTTAATAAGGGCTCTGTGGCCTCGATTAAAGGGACCTTTCAATCGCTGTCAAGTATTTTTAGAAAAGGAAAAGAAAAAAAAAGAGAGAGGGGGAGAGGGAGAGAGAGAGAGAGAGAGAGAGAGAGAGAGAGAAGAAGACGACCAAGGCAGCAAATAGGGAGAGGAAAATCCCAAACCCGTCCAGTGCAAAAATAGAGAAATAGCACCACCTAGACTGCCTGGCTCGGCTCCGCCGCCCGTTCACCCTGCGCAGCGCCCAGCTCCGGGCAGCCCTGGGAGCCCAGCAAGAGGTGTGCGGGATGCTGAGCTGCCGCTCGGGCAGGGACCGTGGGATGCGGTGGTGGGAAGAGCCGAAGGACAGAGGAAAGAGGCACTGGTGCACGGTCGGAATGCAGGGAGGAGCAGTGCGTCCTAGAGTCCAGGCCAGGAGCCCCGGCGGTGCCAGAGAGTGGCTGAGTATTGAGGGAAATGCCATGTGATACAGGCACAGACGCTGCATCTCTCCCACCTCCACTGTAGCAGCAAGGGACCCTTCCCATCAGTTGCCCAAGCAGGAGTCCCCCTCCCCAGGCAAATTTGTCCCCTCAAATACTGGTTATCCCGACCCTGTCTCAGCCTCCAGCTGCCTCCCCATACACCGAGCTTGGCTACTCTATTGTGCCTGGTGTCTCTGTCCCACTCAGCCGGATGTGCCCATGGGCTTTGCCTGGCAGGAGCACTGGCTGACACTGGGAATGCTGCACGGAGAGGTGAAGGACTCTGCACCCAGAAACAGGGCACTGTCACTGCTTGCTCTGACCAGAACCAGTGCACAGTGCCACGGCTCCTGCATGGCCAGGAGTTGCTGTCACCAGCAAACCCAACTCCCTGTCTTCCACCCTAGGGCCTCCATGGGACAAGAATACTGTTAGCAGCAAGGGCAGGGCTAGGCTGCGTACTGTGAGCCTGGGGCTGCTAGGAGGGGGACAGAGGCTTGTGACATGCACACTGCATGTTGGCAGGCTGCAGAGGTTATTTGCAGGTCTGGATTTGTGACATTGGCATTCATAGGGAACTTCTCCCTGGGGACGTGCTGCAGCCTCCAGATGCAGTGCTATCCCAGATGATCCTGCTTCACAGTCTCTTATGATGAGCAAAGTGGGAAGCTGGGCTTGTTCCTTTTGTTGGGAGTACAAACCACCCTGGAAGATCCTGTCCAGAAGAATCTAGTCCTGAAGAATCTAGTCCAGGATCCATAGGGTCTAATTATCCTGTGCTAGTGAAGCACAGAGAGTTGTGTCCCTTCTGCATCCCTGAGAAGCCAGGGGCAGGAGTGGAGAATGGTGCTGTGGTACATCCCCTCTGCTCTCTCTGCTGATGCACTTAGGATGCTCCACTGGAACAATCAGCTGAAAAGGTGTAGAAGTGGGGTGGCTGCTGGCCAGACACGTTAGCTCCATCATGTGCAGAAGCGGTGGGACATCTGGATCTCACCATCCTGCTCAGTGACAGGATGTCACAGAGGGTCTGGGCACAGGTTTTGGGTATGCAGTATGAAAACCAGTACAAAAACCTGATGAACCGTGGGTACTGAGTATGAAAACCTGATGGAGACACCTCTGGCCAGCTGTACTTTGCTTGCAGCTCCTGCGAAGGAAATGGTCTACCGGGGACACTTGATAGATAGCAGCATCCCAAGTCTGTGGGTGATGCTGATTCACCAGCCTGCATCCCTCTTGCTCAGGTTGCTTGGTCCTGAGACCAGCAGAGCCCTGCAGCCAGAGCTGGGTGTCTGGCTGGGCTATTCCAACCTGGCCACTGTGTATCCCTATGAGTGACTTGTGCCCTGCACCCACTGAAGAGCTGGCGAGGGAATATCTCTGAGACAGTTGTGTGCATGTGGGCATCCCAAGGCACTGCCTCACCTGGGAAGATCCTCGGGAATCAGAGGCTGTGCAAGTGGACCTGTGCCGGACCCCTCCCCGGCACACAGCTGGGGGAGAACGGGGGGGGGGGGGGCGGGCCACCCCCGCTCC
>VYXC01005575.1:286433-339403 GCA_013397175.1 Platysteira castanea | reverse complement strand
TTTGGAGGGGGGCAAGGAGATGTTTTTCCCTAGAAAATTCCACTCTCCCAAAAGCATTGACCAGCATATTCTGGGATAATTTTGGGATTATCCCAAAGGCACAGCTTCAAATAACACAAAGCTGGGGCTAAGATGCATCTTCCCGACTGCAAGATATTCCCAGGTTTTGCTCCAGGGGGGGAAAAATATAATTGAGAGGGATTCAGGCCTTGGAGAGATGAGAGCCAGGCAAAAACTTGGGATCTGGCTGAGGAACAGCAGCAGGAAAAGCTGCTTTAAATAAAGGGACAGCTCCCAGATCTAAAATTAGGGAGGAAAACGAATCTATGGGAATGGGAGGGTGAGAGATTGAGGTGGGACAGATCTCCAGGGATATTCCGGATGAGCAAAAACCATGGAAGAGCCTAAGCCGAGGATCCCAGCTGCAGAGATTCCCAGGATGTTCCCAACCCAGCCTCAGTTTCCCTGTGGCTCTTACTGCCAGGGTTGCATCCGAAATCAGGGTTGGAAAAGCGAGGGCAGGGAAGGAAAAGGGGATTTTTGGCTCTGTGGAGGGAGGTCAGAACACAAAAATAAATAGGAAAAAGGGAACTGTGCGTGGATCTGGCAGTTCTGGCTTGGCATCACCCAATCCACCAGGGAAAAATAAAGGATGTTAAGGTAAAAATTGCAGGAAAGCCCTGCAATCCCAGAATTTCCCATCCCATCTTGCCTGCTGTTTTTCCAGCTGGCTTGGAAGGTAACAACAATCAGAAGCAGGAGGTCAGGGAAAGACGAGGAAAATCCCAGCATTCCAGAAGCTGAGTTTGGAATCAAGAAGCTGATGGAAGGTAGATTTTGCTGGGATATTGGGAAAAGCTCTTCCCTGTGAGAGCGGTGAGGCTCTGGAACGGAATTCCCAGAGAAGCCGTGGTTTTCCCATCCCTGGAAGTGTTCAAGGCCTGGTTGGATCAGCCTGGGATAGTGGGAATTGTCCCTGCTCCCGACAGGAATGAGATGATTTTTAAGCCCCTTCCAACCCAAATCATTCCACGATTTTAGGATTTCTCCAGGTGGAAAAAAAAAAAAATATTAAACAACCTGACTTTAGCCTGGATTTTTTATTCCGCATTGTTTTGAAGGCAGCTCATCCCAAGGCAGGACGGATCCAGGGAATTTGGCAGAGCTCCCTGGGGCTGCGGTAGGGCCCGGCCCCGGAATTCCGCAGCACTCGGGGTGTGCAATTCCGAGCATCCTTTCCTTCCCCTTCTCCCTTCAATCCCGCTGCTCTTTCCTGCTGAGGGCGGCTGAATTCCGCCGGCTTGGCCTGGATTTCATCCCACACAGACCCAGCCACGGAGCGTTCCCAGCTCCAGCTGGATGCAGAGGTGGGAGAATAAATAAATTAACGGGTAAATAAATAAATAAATTCCCAACCCTTTGTTTTCCAGCCGTCCCTGTTTATCCTGCAGGAGGAAAACTGAGGGGAGGGGAAAAAAGGAGGAATAGGGGCATAAAAAAGGTTAAAAGCCCTATTTCAAGGGAATATTCGTGGTTTTTTCCTCCGTTTGGGTTTTTTCCTTCTTTCTGGGTTTTTTGCTTCCCGTTAACTCCAACCCTGCCTGCTCCAGTGGAAATTCCTGCTGTGGAAAGGTGGATTTGTTTTGTTTTCCTGGGTATTTCTGAGCCTGCACAGGAGCAGTTTTGATTCCCTGGAGGCCACCGGATCCTCCCTGCACCTGGGATGTCTCTGAGTGCCCTCCCAGTGCCCTTGGATTCTCCTTCTTCTGTCCCAAATCCCTTTCTTTTTTTGCAAACTTGGCAGAAAAATCACTCCCTTCCCTGCAATTCCCACCTCTTTTCCTGGATTTGTTGGAAATCCAGCAACGTGTTGGAGTAATTTTGGGGTATTTAAATATCCTGGGGAAGATGGGTTTAAAGACAGGGTGGGTCAGGATAAAGTTCCTCTTTCCGTGGTTTCCCCTGGATTTTTGGGATACCTCATTGTCACCTGGAAGGGTAAAACGGCAACAGAGTCACTGCCCTGAGCTCCACAGGGGTGTGGGGTCATCCCAGATCCCTGCTCTTCCCCTGGAATGGGGTTTTCCCACCAATCCAGTGCTCCTCTACCAAGGAGGATCAGGCAGGAAGAGCCAAAAAACCAGGGAGAAGGGATCATTAAAATGATAATAAAAAAAAAGACAATCCTAATATTTGAGGAATTTTTTTAAAGTTCCACTGATTCTCCATCATTTAACAGCTCATAACGACCACAGCACTGTCCCCTTCTCCCAAGGGCATTCCTCAGGGATCCAGAGGATGGAGAGGGGACAAAATATCTTGGTTGGGTCAGTGCTGGGCGTCACATCCCAAATCCAGGCGAATCCAGACCAAGGTGGATCCACTCCCCTCCTTTCCCACAGCAATCCAAGCCAAAGGAAGGAGCGAGGGTTGGAGCTTTTCCAGGTTTCTCCTTGCACAGCAAAACGGTGGCTCCAAGCTCTGGTTCCTTTCCAGCATCCTTTGGAATTTTTTTCCCCTGTTTTGGATTTAAAATGTGACTTTGGCTTTCAAGTTTAAGGGAAGAGAATCCAGAGGTGACATTTGTGTCAATCCAATAAAAGGTCGGGATTTGCCATTGTTCCTGCTGCTGCTTTTTAAAGGGGAACAAAGCAACTTTTGACCCTCGGGGCTGGGAATTCCTGTCGTTCCCAAAGCTGCTCTGCAGCTTAACTTTCCCGCTTGCATTTCCTCGAGGGATTCAGGTTGGGTAGGACCTCTGGAAATCTCTGCTCCGCTGCCCCCCCTCTCCTCAAAAAGGGGCAACTTCAAGGAATTTTTTTGTACTTGTAAAGAAAAAAAGGAATTTTCCACTTAAAAAGGAAATCCAGAGGATTTTGCGTTGTAATTTTCATGGGGAAAATTCTTCCGGTCCTGCTTTGTTTTTTGGGGTTTGTTTTGAAACATCCCAATATTTTCAAGCATCTGAAAGTTATCCAGGTGAGGATTTCCATGAGCAACCATCCTGGATAACTTTGGGGAAGCAACTGGAGCTGTGTCAGGGGAGGTTTAGGTTGGATATCAGGAAAAGGTTCCTCCTCCAGGGGCCGGGCACAGGAACAGGATCCCCATGGAATCATCACGGCCCCACGGCCGCCAGAGCTCAAGGAACGTTTGGAAAACACTCTCAGGCACAGGGTGGGATTTTTGGGATGCCCTGTGCAGGGTTTGGCATGGGACTCGCTGATCCTTGTGGGTTTTGTGATTCCAGGATTCACACCCTCATCCGTGTCATTCCCAATCTCCCTCAGACATTTTTGGGGAATCACTGAGAAAACGACTTTACATTTCTGCTCCCAAATAACATTTTCTAACGCCAAAAGGAGCCCTGAGGACGCGCCTTAGGTGCATCCCTGCTGCGTTCGCTGTGTTTACAAACACATCCGAGCGCCGCGGAGCAGCCCCGGGAATGCCGCGGGATGCAAATTGGATAAACTCAGTCAATGAAGCCGGAGGGTTTCCCAGCAGCCCCAGGACCTGCATATTCCAGCGTGTATTTATCCAACTAATCTTCAAGATATCAGGGGTAATCTTTGCCGTTTTCCTTTAATGAGCGGCCGACACGCTCGCCTGGAAGCTGTTCCTGCGGGGACCAGCGGAGAGGAGGAATCAGATATCCCAGCTCCAATCGTTTATCACCATCAGATCAGGGACGGAGCCTTTTCCCAGGTCTCTTCCCTCAATAATTCCCGGCATGTTCGGTTGTTAACCTCACTTAGCCTCCAGCAGAGCCTGGGAGACCAAACCGGGAAGGTTCACTTGTTATTTCTTGGCTGCTCCATGTTGGGAATTTCAGGGCAGAGTGAGATAAGGAGGCAGGGCAAAGCAGGACGGGGGAATCCTTAAAAATCCTGGCCACAAACGGGGTTTTCCTTGAACTGTGTCACTCTCCCAGTGACACCAAGCTCTGCTGAGTCGGGATCCAAGGAATTTCTTGCTCGTTATCCGCTCCCCACCAAGGGCCGTGACCTCATTAGCATTCCCAGACTAAGGAAAAAGGGATGCCAGCCAAGGATGCTGCAGGAGTGAGAAGTTTGTGGAGCAAGGATGCTGCCATGAGCAAGACAGAATTCCCAGCGAGGGGACTCTGCTCCCTCCAGCAGCCAGGTTTTCCCCACACCCATCCCGGTGCTCATCCAGAGGGTGTCTCCTTTCAGAGCACTCCTCTCCAAGCCTGCATCCCACAGCGTTCCTAAAATCCCTGAGTTAGCAGGAGCCGGTGCCATGGAGCTGACCAAAATCTGTGTCCATTAACTACTTAACAAAATTCCCTGTGCCAGCCCCCGCCTCCAACACATCCGAGTTAATTCCCTTCCTCATTTCCAGGCCCAAAGCCAAGGCACATCTTTGTTTTCCCTCCTATCCTTGGAGTATTTGTGTTGGAGAAGGCTGAAGGATGAGCACTGCAGCATCCTGAGCTTTCTCAACCCCACGCCTGCATCACACTCCAGCTAAAAATATCCAGGAATATCCACAATGATATAATTCCATGAACAAAACAAATCCTCCATGGAAAAAAAAATCCACCTCCTATGCTGAGTGAGTCAACACTTTCTTGCTGCTTTGGGATTGTTTTTCCCCTTTCAGGTTCCATTTGGGATCCCCAGTTATTCTTAATGTGAGGGATATGGGAATTCTTGAAGCTCCCGAAATTGGTCACACCCCATTCCCTTGGCCCATCCCTGTTTTGGGGTGAATCCGAGCACAGGTTCCACCTGTGCTCTGCACCCTGGATTCACCATTACCCAGCTGGAAATCCAGATTTTGGAAGCCCTCAGAAAGGCCAGTTTAGCAGACAAATCGGATGGGAATTTTTGGGATACTTCAGACCTCCTGGACACAAAAGATGAGCACTCCTAGGTGTCCATCCCTGCAGCCACCACCTCATGTTCTCCCTCAGACTGGAACCATAACCAAACTTCCCATCAAACCCAGCTGTTCTGGATCCTCCCACCCCAAATCTGCCCTCCCTGGAATTTTCATCCACATCCACCATATTTTGGGAACACCAGAAACATTAACTTGGATGCTGAAGGGGGTCTTGGAGGAGTTTGGACCACCAAGACTGGGAGCCACCTCAAATCCTCGGAGCAGCTGAAGAGACAGTGAAGGGTCTTCAATGGATCTTGACAGCTCGTCCAGGTTGTCACTGACAAGATGTGAGTGACAGCTCTTTACTCTTTTCCAGGATTGAGTGGATATGGAGATTGAATTCCACATCTGAATTAAATTCCTTGGGATAATCGTGTCATTTTCCTGTCATTTTTGTAGCAAAACCAGCATGGCCAGGAGGACCAGGGGAAGGATCGTCCCCCTGTGCTGGCACTGCTGAGGGACCTCCAACCCTGGGATCAGTTTTGGGTTCGTCATGACATTGAGGGGCTGGAGTGTGTCCAGGGAAGGGAACGGAGATGGGAAAGGGTCTGGAGCACCAGGAGTGGCTGAGGGAGCTGGGAATGGGGCTCAGCCTGGAGAAAAGGAGGCTCGGGGGGACCTTCTGGCTCTGCACAAGTCCCTGACAGGAGGGGGCAGCCAGGTGAGGTTCGGGATCTGCTCCCAGACAACAAGGGACAGGACAAGAGGAAATGGCCTCAAGTTGTGCCAGGTGAGGTTCAGGATGGACATCAGGATGAATTCCTTCATGGAAAAGCGTTGTCAAAGATTGGAAAGGGTCCAGGGGGGTGGTGGTATCCCCACCCCTGGAGCTGTCCAAGGAACAACTGGAGGTGGCACTCAGTGCTCTGGCCTGGTGACAAGGTGGGCATCGGTCACGGGTTGGACTCGATGACCTTGGAGGTCTTTCCCAACCCAAATGATTCCATTCCATGCTTGTACTCAATGATCTCCTGGATAGAGACAACCCAGATCTGTACAGAGACCTCTCGCTTTGCTCCCTGGGATCAGGAATTCGAACTCCAAAAGCTGGTGGACCTGAGTGTCAGTGACGCTGGGCGTGGCATGGAGGGGGTGGCAGAGACACTTTAGTCCCTTGCAGACATCCAGGTGAGTTTGTTTGGGACTTCCCAAAGACTCATCCATTCAATTTGCATCCCATTTTGAGGTGGATCCTGGCTGAGGCTCGTGTCTCACCTGCAAGATGGGTGCTAATCCTGTTTTGGATTCCCAGGTCAACCCTCACTTGCAACACTGCCTTAATTGGAGTCCTCAGACAAAGGTGTATAATGCTTGTTCTGGTCCAAGAAAAGAAGAAATCCTCGGGAATCCATGAATGAGGAATTTCACAACTTCATAGGATCTCTCTTGGAACGGCTGGAGACAGTCGTTGTCCTCTGGAAGCAAATGAGAGACAATCCCTTCACCTCCTTACCTGGAGCCTCTTCTGCTAAAATTAAATTGAATTTTCTCATTGTTTTCACTCCATGACACCCTCTTGGGCCTCCATCTTTGGTTTTGAGATGTCCTTACCTCTCCTCTGTTCCTTTAAGGCCGGAATGTTCTGATCCATTGGCATTTCCCTACCACTTCCCATCATTCTCCCAAATAATTCACCACATCTCCCTGACACTTTCCTCTGGGAAAAGGATCAATCCAGCAGGGAGGATCCCAAAGAGTTAACCCTCCTCCGTGGTTATCCAGGTGCTTCTCCGGGGGCAGCTCCCTTGGAGCCAGGAATCTGCTGAGGTTTTCCGCGGGGCGACGGAGCCGCTCAGTCCGCGCCGCCGTCGGGAACAGGGATGGGGCTGAAAGCTGATCCCCGCCTTCAGGTGACACTGAGGAGGCCAGATCGGGTTTCTCCCGGGGGAGGAGAGGGTGAGGAGCAGCCCAAGGAGAGGGTGGATCAAGAGGGCTTGGGGGGACAGCTGCACGGTCACACAGCCTCTGGCCATTTGTCTGACCCATCGCTGGATGACCCCACCAGCTTGAAAAGTGGCCAAGAAGGCCACAGGTCCAGGGCAGTGATTGTCCCCCTGTGCTGGCACTGCTGGGGCACCTCTAATCCTGGGGTCATTTTTGGGTGCCTCACGATAAGAAAGACATTGAGGGGCTGGAGTGTGTCCAGGGAGGGGAAGGTGGGAGCTGGGGAAGGGTCTGGAGCACCTGGAGTGGGTGAGGGAGCTCGGGGAGCTCAGCCTGGAGGAAAGGAGGCTCAGGAGGGACCTTCTGGCTCTCCACAACTCCCTGACAGGAGGGGGCAGCCAGGTGGGGGTCGGGATCTGCTCCCAGGGAACAAGGGACAGGATGGGAGGGAATGGCCTCAAGTTTCACCACAAGAAGTTCAGGCTGGATATCAGGAAAATCCCTTCCCAGGGAAGGTTGCTAAGCACAGGAACAGCCTGCCCAGAGCAGTGTTGGAGTCACCACCCCTCCAGATGTCTAAAAGCCATGAGGATGTGGCCCTTGGGGACAATATCTGGTGGTGGCCTTGACAGTGCTGGGGGACAGTTGAACTCTATGACCTTGGGGGGGCTTTTCCAACCTAAACAATCCCACGATTCTAAAGCATCTCCTGGCAAAGAACTTGGGATTCAGACAAGGACAGGTTACCAACCACACTGATTGTCCCCTCATGGACATGTTGGTGTCCCGTGGAGGTCTCAGGGACAGGTCCAGCTCTACCCAAAACCCTCTTCCAACAGGTTCTGAGTGGTGAAGAACATCAAGCCCAGCAAGCAAAGTGTTAAAAGGAACCCACGTCATTCCAGAAGGAAAAGAGGGAGAGGAGACTGAAGCCCGGCTGGACCTCTTCTCTATTCCCCCAGTTTGATTTTATGGGCTCTGAAATGTTGCCCATCTGCCCTCGGTGGCCGCTGCTCTTTTTTAATTGGAAGGGACAGAGGGTATTGACGACCTATCAAAATTCATATCTCGGCAACATTTCATTCCCAGTGGCCTCAGCACTCTCCCTTTTCCCCCCCTCCTTCCCAGATAAAGGAACTGTCACTTCGATAAACGGCCCCTAATGGTGGGCAGGGAAGGTGGGACAAAAAGCTTTCAGATCCCGCCAGAAAACTTCATCAGGAAAGCAAAAAAAAAAACCCCCCACAGGCTTTTATTTTTTTAAATAACTGGGAGATTTCATTAATTGATTGACTATTAAGGCTAATATAATTTTGATGATGTCGCCTATCTTTTCTATCATTGATTTTAAGTCAGGGTCCCTTTCTCACCTTTTGGTTGTATTTTTGGGAATGGGGCACGTTGTTATTAAAATCCAATTGAATTTTCACTATCTTTGCACCATAAGCTGAAGGAGCCAAGAAGAAGGAGTGTTATTGGTATTTATTCAATTGAACATTAATTTCTGCTGCTTGGGCTCTTCCTTCTTTTACAGATAGCAAAAAAAAAAAAGTGCCCTCGCTGTTTATTCAATTGAATTTTCACTTTCTTTCCCTCCACATTAAGAGACTTCTGTAATGGGAGAATTTCTTAATCCAAGGGAAAACAAAGAAAAAGGGAAATCGGATCCATAGGGAAGCTGACAGCAAACACGTAGAGGTCACCGGAAGGCAAAGAGCTCAGGCTTAATTTTCATTAATTAATTTATTGGTGCCCAGGTGGGGGCTCGGGCACGGGGTCCAGCTGCAGCCCCTGAGAAATGGGCACAACCCCTTTTCGTGGTGCCACATCTGCAGGTGCTCGGACACCTGCACCCCTGTCACCCCCCCACGGTGGCCTCGTGGACTTTCTGTCCCTGCAGCAGCAAATAAACGAGGCCAGGCCATGTCTTTGGAGCAGGTGACACGCTCAGGTCACACCCAGGTGGCTCAGCGTTGTCCCCGGGACCTCGTGAGCAGGAAAACAGAGGAACAGTGAACACCACACCTTCTCCCTCCACGGAGGGTGTCGGGATGCGTTGGATTCCCAGAAACACCAGAGGTCTTCAAGTTCATCCCTGTCCCAGGCCAGATCAAGTCTGAGTTCTCCTTGATGGGATTAAAATCCAGGCTTGATTTGGAGGCACAGGAAGGTCGTCCTCAGCCTGATCTCCAGCCCGGGTGGGAATGGGGAGGCCGGAGCTCTCCTTGCCGCCGGGGCTGTCCCTGTGACACATCAGGATGGCGTTTTGCTGCCGCTGCAGCTTTAGGACCTTTGTTCCCTGCGTCAGCAACTTCCCAGTTCCTGTCAGAGCAATCCAATCATCCTCGGCAGCAGTTCCGGAGAAGATCGTTGGGTCAAGCCACTAAAGGTGAACGAGTCTTGCTGTCACCCACCAGCACCTCCAGAGCTGAATCCAATCCACAGCCCAGCAGCTCCACGCTTTGCCCCAGCTCTGCCTTGAACCACATATCTCATGGAATGTCCTGAGCTGGAAGGGGCTCACAAGGATCTGAGTCCAGCTCCTGACCCTGCACAGGACACCCAAAAAATCCCAACATGTGCCCAAGAGTCAAAGGCTTCCTGAGTTCTGCCAGGCTTGGAGCTGTGACGGCTTCCTCAGGGAGCGTGTTCCTGTGCCCAACCACTCGCTGGATGAAAAATCCTTCCCTAAAATCCCATCTAACCCAAGCCTAACCTTTATCCCATTCTGCAGCAGGGCTGTGAGTCCAGGAAGATGGATAATGATGCCCAACTCAACAGCTGATGGATGTGGAGTTTCTCCTTGGCCTCAGATTTCCCTTCTTGGTGTTCAGGTGGTGCGGAATACCCAGGAATTTTCGTTCCACTCATCCCACCTGTGCCACAAGGAGACCAGACCTTTCCAGCTCTGCCTGGCCGTGCTGGTCCCACTTTGCTGCCCATGGAGACCAGACTCTCCCTCCATCCCATAAATCTGACAGTGGCAGATTTAGGAAAGACCCTTCGGTTCCCAGGGGTTTTCCATATCTCCAGCAGGGATGGGTTGCCCGCTCACGTCCCAAACTACATCCCCACTCCAGTTTGGCCTTGGAGCTGTGCCAGGTCCTTGGAGCTCTGTTCCCCTGGAAGAGGTTGGAAGAAATCAAGACAGACCCAGGAGAAGCTGGATCTGCATCATCAGGGCTTCACTGACACCTTGAATTCTGGGATCAGTTTTGGCTCCTCATGGCAAGAATGACATTGAGGGGCTGGAGTGTGTTCAGGGAAGGGAACAGAGCCAGGGAAGGGTCTGGAGAGTCTGAGGGAGCTGGGAATGGGGCTCAGCCTGGAGAAAAGGAGGCTCAGGAGGGACCTTCTGGCTCTGCACAAGTCCCTGACAGGAGGGGGCAGCCAGGTGAGTGTCGAGCTCTGCCCCCAGGGAACAAGGGACAGGACAAGAGGAAATGGCCTCAAGTCGTACCAGAAGAGGGTGGATATCACGGAATTTCTTCACAGAAAGGACTTCCAGCCTTGGCACAGCTGCCGAGAGCAGTGTTGGAGTTATCATCCCTGGAGGGACTTAAAAGACATAAACCTGGCACTCGGGGACATGGTTTAGTGGTGGCCTTGGCAGTGTTGGGTTAAGAGTTGGACTCAATGATCTTAGAGAGCTTTTCCAACCTTAATGATCCTATAATCCCATGATTCTCTCTTCCCCCTTAAGACCACTTCAATGCATCATCACCCTTTCTGAAACCTTGGACACCTCCTTGGGGAAATCAGCACTTTTCCTTCTCCTGCTTGGGTTCAGGAATCTGCTCTTCCCACCAAACACCAGGAGAGACATTGCCACCAGCCACAGATTTCCTCCTATCCCCACGTGCTTCCAGGAGCTGCCTTAGCAGGAATAAATCCCACAATTAAAGCAGCATTAGGACATTAGCTTTTAAAACCCTCGTCCTAGGAAATAATGTCCCCGTGTTAGCACGGAAAGCACCAGGGGCGTAAAACTTTTATTATTAAAATTAACATTTCAAACCCGTACCGTGAAGTAATGGGGGAGGTGAGGGTGGATAAATCAGATACTTAAACCAGGAATGTAACATTAGCACTTGGAATTGTGACCAGGAAATAAAGTCAAGGTGAGGAGATGGATAAATCAGGCGGCTCAGGCGGGGGTTCTTTGTGTTAACGCTTGGAATCCTTGAGGAAAAAGAGGAGGTCAGGAAATTAAACAGGGAAAAATGAACTATGCAGGGCCTGATTCCAAACCAGGAGACACTCAGGAGAGGAATAACATGGGATAAGAGGAGGTTAGGGAGGTTCAGCTGGTTTGGAGGCTGCAGGGAATTTCTCCGGGCTGTGCTGAAGGAGGGGTACGGGTACTTCATGGCAGAGGTCCAGAAAAGCCCTTTTTTCCTGAATAAAGCTTCAAAGAAAGATATTTAGGGAAGGAAGGGATGAGGGTGTTTATTGGAAGCTTTTGCAAATCTGGAGGAATTCCTCATCCATGTTTTTGAGACACAAGTGGAGACGTTGGGGCAGCTGAAGTCCCCATCACCCTTCAACCATGGGTGATTTGGTCATGTGGAGATGAGCACAACCCATGCCCACGGTGGAGTTGGCTCAAATCCACCCTTCAGGTCCATCTCCTGGGGCAAATCCAGTTGTTGGGAATTTCTGAGTGACACAATGCCCTGGGCTCTGCCTGGCCATGGTTGAAATTTCTGCCAGGTGGTTACGGTGGGACTGAACTGACCCAGGTTGACCCCAAAACTCCACAGAAATGGCTCCATATGAAAAATGCACTTTGCAGAGAGGCGAAAAAAGGGGGAAAAAGGGAAAAAAGGAGTAAATCTGGGGTATCTGAGCATCCCAAAAAGTGCAGCAAGGGTTTCACAAGTCATGAGGACTTTTGGCCTTCTCCCAGGAAAGCTGTTGTTCCCTCCTTGTTGTGTTTCCCACACAATCCTGGCAAAGTATCCAGAAAATATTTAGAGATCTAAAGAGGTGTCCAAGATCGGCTCCTGGTCTGGTGGAAGGTCCCCTGTCCACGGGGAGGGTTGGAATTAGATGATTTTTAAAGTCCCTTCCAACTCAAGCCATTCTACAATTCCATGATCTATTGGTTCCTCTGGACCCTTCCAAGATATTTTCCACCCCCTGTCTCCCTCCAATACTGCCAATACCACCACAGGGCTGGACTTGGGCACCAAAGGTCATGAATTTCACTGGACTTGTGGAAGAAGGGCCATGGGGGGAGGCTCACAAAAAAGCCGTGTTCCCTCAGGTTTGGTTGCACGGGTGGCTGAGCTCCAGGACCTGAAGGAAAGGATTCATTCAGTGGTCACAGGTGTCACCCTCACGGTGACAACCTCCACAACCACAGCCGCCACCTGTATTCCCACCATGAACCAGCTGGAAAAAAAATTCCAGCACTACTCCACACCGCAGGATCCCTCCTCGCCTATTTTCTGTGAAACCCTGGCCTTGTTTTCTACTTGGACTTCTCCTGGGACCTTTCTTTGTTTTTTCCCTGCAATCCTTCCCAAAAAGAGGCAACACCAAACTGCTCTTACTGACTCGGTAAAACCATCTTGGAATGACCAAACTCCTGTCTTGGAATGGCCAAACTCTCATCTTGGAATGGCCAAACTCCCATCTTGGAATGGCCAAACTCCCATCTTGGAATGGCCAAACTCCTGTCTTGGAATGGCCAAACTCCCATCTTGGAATGGCCAAACTCCCCAGAGAAAGGCTGGAGACAGAAAACGATTCCCAAGGTTTATTCTCCTTCCCTGGACAGCTGAAGGAGACCAAACCTCTGGCAAACAAGGATTGGGAATTCTGCTTCTGGGAGACATCGTCTTTGGGGGCAACACAAGGTGGTGCCAAGGTGTCCCCAACTCTTTGGATGCAGAGGAGCGATGGGAAAGAGGGAAGGGAGAGGCAGGGTGGCAATGGGAAAAGAGTGGGATATGATGTCATCCTCCCGCCCCCAGGGGATCCCTGAATTATTAATGGGAACAGAAACCCGTCCCTGCAACCCAAGCTGGGCCGGCTCTGATTTCATCTCTCGACAGCTCTGGCGCTGGGCTGCGCCGGCCGGCCCCGCTTCCGGAAGGGAATGAGCCTCACAGGGAGGAACGGCGGCACCAGTGATGCCTTAGTTTTGATTTCTATATTTTTCAAATCCTGTACTGCCCAGTGTGTGACTCTGAAGTCTCTTGTAGCTCGTTAGCTGCTCTCTTAGGCCAGATAGACACAACAAAGCCTCTCTGAGCGAGCTGTTCAAGGACACTCGGGCTGTCCTAGGCCCAAAAGGTTTAAACTAGGACCATGAAAGAGGTGGAGAAATTGAAGAGAGCTGAAGTTTTAATTGGTGAATTTATGCTGATATGCAAATGGACCAAACCTATATCAGTGTCAAGAACTCGTGACCTGTCATCCATCTTGGGGTCCATTTTATGGAAGCAGCCTCTGGTTCCCCAGGGTGTGCCTTGAAGGCCTTCAAATAAATCCCTGCCTTTATTCCCTTACTCCTGTCTAGTCTCTGTTTCTAGGTGGCTGGGAAAAGGCACCACCAGGACGGGAACTCTCAGCTCCGGGACATCGGCACCAGGATCAGCCGTGACCTCCAGCCATGGCCTCAGCTCCCTTGGGATGCTGGATGGAAAAACGTGGATGACTTCTTCCCTCCAAGTCACCCACCAGGGTGTCTTGGCACGGGTGGAGTTTGTTGGATACATCCCGCAGGGGCAGGAGGAGCTGTCAGAGGTGCTGGAGATGCCGTTAGTTAGGGATACACCAGGAATTTTCTTTATCCCAGGGCTCTCCAGGTATTTTTGGATGAATTACATGCGATGAGCTGTGTGGGTCTGAGCCCAGGGGCAGAAAACAGCAGAATTCAGCACATTCTTTTTGTCCAATTTCCTCACCCTGGGCCTGTTCTCTCACTCCCATCTTTTTCCTTTCCCCCTTTTCTTTCCATCCATGGATTCCTTAGGCCTGAATCCTTCCCCTGAAGATCAGAAGATCAGATCCTTTCCCACTGGGTTTCCCTTTCCCTCTCTCCACCCCTAAAAATGACAATTTTGGACAATATTTAGGGGCACTTGTGGTGCCCCGGGGCCAAATCCTGCTCTTGCCATTGCTGCGAGAATTCCAAAGGCATGCACTGCTTTTTCACCCTTTGATATCCAGAGGGAAAAAAGATGAGAAGGCCCAGCATGGAATTGTAGCATCTCCTAAAACACTTTGACAGCAATTTTTCTACTTGAGGATACGAATTATTATTATTATTATTCATATAAATTATTAATTTAAATTTATTTCATTTTTAACCTATGCAAGGGTAATGAATATTAGGAAAGAGTTGGAAGTTGGGGTTGGAAATAATTTCTAATTACAGAAAGAAGTGTAATTTCCCCCAAAACCCAAATTTTTCCAGCTTGGAGGGTGTCCAAACCCCTGATGCTTCTCTTTGCCCCACTCCTGCAGACCAGTAGGAGTTCCATCCTTGGAATTGAACCAGGGAAGAGGGACAATGAGGAATTCTGATTTTCCTGCTGAGCTGTTCCTGCAGATCAATGGCTGATCCTCTATTCCAAAATTGGGATCCCCAACGAGGAACAAAACTCCTCATCTCTGCCATTACAGCAGTGAAACAGAGCCTTGGGAATTATCCAAGCACCTCGGGAAAATTATTTGCCATTCCAACACCCATATCCAGGATTTTCCTGCAGAGAGCAGGGACTGTGGCAAGCCAAAAGGTCATTTTCTCCATAAACACCATTTTCAAGGAAAAACGAACCATTTGGATAACTGGGAGTCAGAGAGAGAAATCCACACTGCTTCCAGCTCTTCAGTCTACTCTTTTTTTTTCCATTATTATCTCTTGGGATTCCACCCGTGGAGCATCCAATATCCCTCGCCCTGTTTCACATCTCCACAAAAGCTCTGAAGGACGTGGAGCACTTCCAAAACATACGGGGCCTTCCTATCCCACAAAACTTTTACCCAAAGTATCTCTTGGGATGTANTCTTGGAATGGCCAAACTCCCATCTTGGAATGGCCAAACTCCCCAGAGAAAGGCTGGAGACAGAAAACGATTCCCAAGGTTTATTCTCCTTCCCTGGACAGCTGAAGGAGACCAAACCTCTGGCAAACAAGGATTGGGAATTCTGCTTCTGGGAGACATCGTCTTTGGGGGCAACACAAGGTGGTGCCAAGGTGTCCCCAACTCTTTGGATGCAGAGGAGCGATGGGAAAGAGGGAAGGGAGAGGCAGGGTGGCAATGGGAAAAGAGTGGGATATGATGTCATCCTCCCGCCCCCAGGGGATCCCTGAATTATTAATGGGAACAAAAACCCATCCCCGCAACCCAAGCTGGGCCGGCTCTGATTTCATCTCTCGACAGCTCTGGCGCTGGGCTGCGCCGGCCGGCCCCGCTTCCGGAAGGGAATGAGCCTCACAGGGAGGAACGGCGGCACCAGTGATGCCTTAGTTTTGATTTCTATATTTTTCAAATCCTGTACTGCCCAGTGTGTGACTCTGAAGTCTCTTGTAGCTCGTTAGCTGCTCTCTTAGGCCAGATAGACACAACAAAGATTCCCTGAGCTTGCTGTTCAAGGACACTCGGGCTGTCCTAGGCCCAAAAGGTGTAAACTAGGACCATGAAAGAGGTGGAGAAATTGAAGAGAGCTGAAGTTTTAATTGGTGAATTTATGCTGATATGCAAATGGACCAAACCTATATCAGTGTCAAGAACTCGTGACCTGTCGTCCATCTTGGGGTCCATTTTATGGAAGCAGCCTCTGGCTCCCCAGGGTGTACCTTGAAGGCCTTCAAACAAATCCCTGCCTTTATTCCCTTAGTCCTGTCCAGTCTCTGTTTCTAGGTGGCTGGGAGAAGGCACCACCAGGACGGGAACTCTCAGCTCCGGGACATCGGCACCAGGATCAGCCGTGACCTCCAGCCATGGCCTCAGCTCCCTTGGGATGCTGGATGGAAAAACGTGGATGACTTCTTCCCTCCAAGTCACCCACCAGGGTGTCTTGGCACGGGTGGAGTTTGTTGGATACATCCCGCAGGGGCAGGAGGAGCTGTCAGAGGTGCTGGAGATGCCGTTAGTTAGGGATACACCAGGAATTTTCTTTATCCCAGGGCTCTCCAGGTATTTTTGGATGAATTACATGCGATGAGCTGTGTGGGTCTGAGCCCAGGGGCAGAAAACAGCAGAATTCAGCGCATTCTTTTTGCCCGATTTCCTCACCCTGGGTCTGTTCTCTCACTCCCGTCTTTTCCCTTTCCCCCTTTTCTTTCCGTTCATGGATTCCTCAGGCCTGAATCCTCCTCCTGAAGATCGGATCCTTTCCCACTGGGTTTTCTTTTCCCTGCCTCCACCCCTAAAAATGACAATTTTGGACAATATTTAGGGGCACTTGTGGTGCCCCGGGGCCAAATCCTGCTCTTGCCATTGCTGCGAGAATTCCAAAGGCATGCACTGCTTTTTCACCCTTTGATATCCAGAGGGAAAAAAGATGAAGAAGCCCAGAATGGAATTGTAGCATCTCCTAAAACACTTCAACAGCAATTTTTCTATTTGAGGATATGAACTGTTATTATTATTATTCATATAAATTATTAATTTAAATTTATTTCATTTTTAACCTATGCAAGGGTAATGAATATTAGGAAAGAGTTGGAAGTTGGGGTTGGAAATAATTTCTAATTACAGAAAGAAGTGTAATTTCCCCCAAAACCCAAATTTTTCCAGCTTGGAGGGTGTCCAAACCCCTGATGCTTCTCTTTGCCCCACTCCTGCAGACCAGTAGGAGTTCCATCCTTGGAATTGAACCAGGGAAGAGGGACAATGAGGAATTCTGATTTTCCTGCTGAGCTGTTCCTGCAGATCAATGGCTGATCCTCTATTCCAAAATTGGGATCCCCAACGAGGAACAAAACTCCTCATCTCTGCCATTACAGCAGTGAAACAGAGCCTTGGGAATTATCCAAGCACCTCGGGAAAATTATTTGCCATTCCAACACCCATATCCAGGATTTTCCTGCAGAGAGCAGGGACTGTGGCAAGCCAAAAGGTCATTTTCTCCATAAACACCATTTTCAAGGAAAAACGAACCATTTGGATAACTGGGAGTCAGAGAGAGAAATCCACACTGCTTCCAGCTCTTCAGTCTACTCTTTTTTTTTCCATTATTATCTCTTGGGATTCCACCCGTGGAGCATCCAATATCCCTCGCCCTGTTTCACATCTCCACAAAAGCTCTGAAGGACGTGGAGCACTTCCAAAACATACGGGGCCTTCCTATCCCACAAAACTTTTACCCAAAGTATCTCTTGGGATGTATGCACCTGATAAGGTTTTATTCCCTGTTTTGGACACATGGAAAGTGTGGCTGGAAGTGAAGAGGCTTCTCCAGGTTGATCCAAGTGTTCCGTGCTTTGTATGGGAATCCCAGCGCGGCTCCCAAACTCCAGAGTTTGTGTGTGAGTGGAGTTATTCCAACTGCAATCATGGAAACACACCCGGAATTCCCAGGGATGTGTTTGCAGACCGGCACAGAGCGTGTGAAACAACAGACAATTACTGCAAAAATCAAATAGTTCGGTGTCCGCACCAAGCAGCACCAAAAGGAAATTTTATTGGAAATTTCAGTGGGAATTAAGAGGTAAAGTTGTGGAAGTGGTGGAAAAGGAGCTGATTTGTGTATCCAGGATGACACAGGAGGAACAGAAATGAGATCACAGAATGAAGCAAGAGGAGCTGAACCTCTGTGGTCATGCGAGTCTGTCATTCCAGAAGATATTAAAATCACTGGAATCCCTTGGGAAGCTTTGAAAAATGTTTAAAATCCCAACAAAATTCTTGCAATCTTCTCTGTCTTTCCAAGCTCAGCTTCATTTTAAACGGCCTTGGAGAGGAGCTTCCTGTTTCCACCTCACCTCCTCCCCCTGCATCCCTTCCTCATCTTCTCTTTCTTATCTCCTGCTTCTTGATCTTCATGGAATCACGAAATCATGGAAGGCTTTGGGTTGGAAGGAAACTTAAAGCCCATCCAGTCCCATCCTCTGCCGTGGGCAGGGACACCTTCCACTNCAGGACGGGAACTCTCAGCTCCGGGACATCGGCACCAGGATCAGCCGTGACCTCCAGCCATGGCCTCAGCTCCCTTGGGATGCTGGATGGAAAAACGTGGATGACTTCTTCCCTCCAAGTCACCCACCAGGGTGTCTTGGCACGGGTGGAGTTTGCTGGATACATCCCGCAGGGGCAGGAGGAGCTGTCAGAGGTGCTGGAGATGCCGTTAGTTAGGGATACACCAGGAATTTTCTTTATCCCAGGGCTCTCCAGGTATTTTTGGATGAATTACATGCGATGAGCTGTGTGGGTCTGAGCCCAGGGGCAGAAAACAGCAGAATTCAGCGCATTCTTTTTGCCCGATTTCCTCACCCTGGGTCTGTTCTCTCACTCCCGTCTTTTCCCTTTCCCCCTTTTCTTTCCGTTCATGGATTCCTCAGGCCTGAATCCTCCTCCTGAAGATCGGATCCTTTCCCACTGGGTTTTCTTTTCCCTGCCTCCACCCCTAAAAATGACAATTTTGGACAATATTTAGGGGCACTTGTGGTGCCCCGGGGCCAAATCCTGCTCTTGCCATTGCTGCGAGAATTCCAAAGGCATGCACTGCTTTTTCACCCTTTGATATCCAGAGGGAAAAAAGATGAGAAGGCCCAGCATGGAATTGTAGCATCTCCTAAAACACTTTGACAGCAATTTTTCTACTTGAGGATACGAATTATTATTATTATTATTCATATAAATTATTAATTTAAATTTATTTCATTTTTAACCTATGAAAGGGTAATGAATATTAGGAAAGAGTTGGAAGTTGGGGTTGGAAATAATTTCTAATTACAGAAAGAAGTGTAATTTCCCCCAAAACCCAAATTTTTCCAGCTTGGAGGGTGTCCAAACCCCTGATGCTTCTCTTTGCCCCACTCCTGCAGACCAGTAGGAGTTCCATCCTTGGAATTGAACCAGGGAAGAGGGACAATGAGGAATTCTGATTTTCCTGCTGAGCTGTTCCTGCAGATCAATGGCTGATCCTCTATTCCAAAATTGGGACCCCCAACGAGGAACAAAACTCCTCATCTCTGCCATTACAGCAGTGAAACAGAGCCTTGGGAATTATCCAAGCACCTCGGGAAAATTATTTGCCATTCCAACACCCATATCCAGGATTTTCCTGCAGAGAGCAGGGACTGTGGCAAGCCAAAAGGTCATTTTCTCCATAAACACCATTTTCAAGGAAAAACGAACCATTTGGATAACTGGGAGTCAGAGAGAGAAATCCACACTGCTTCCAGCTCTTCAGTCTACTCTTTTTTTTTCCATTATTATCCCTTGGGATTCCACTCGTGGAGCATCCAATATCCCTCGCCCTGTTCCACATNAGTATCTCTTGGGATTTATGTGCCTGATAAGGTTTTCTTCTCTGTTTTGGTCACATGGAAAGTGTGGCTGGAAGTGAAGAGGCTTCTCCAGGTTGATCCAAGTGTTCCGTGCTTTGTATGGGAATCCCAGCACGGCTCCCAGACTCCAGAAGTGTATGAGTGGAGTTATTCCAATTGCTATCATGGAAACACACCCAGAATTCCCAGGAATGTGTTTGCAGACTGGTACAGAGCGCAATATCCCATCCAAACCTGCAGTGCTGCTGTGACCTTGCCACGAGATTTGGAGCAATCCCTTACTCCCATCTCCTCCTCCCCTTGAGCCACCTCCCTTGCAGCTTCCCCGCCTGCACAGTGGGATGCTCATCCATGAATTTGGGGTATCCAGCAGGAAAAAGGCCTTTGAGCATTTTTATTGCTTTAAACTCTGTGTTCAGGGCATGAACCCAGAATATGTGGACACGCATTGGGACACAGAGGTGGGATCCTGGAAGTTTCTGGATAAACGGACACCCATGTGTGTCTCTCCAATAAATTCCATGTGCATATCCGAACTTTTAATGCTTATTTAATCCCGACCCTGGAGCCCAGCTGGGACCTCTCGCAGTTCCTACCACGGATGGCTACTCCGAGAGGCTGATGGAAGCACTTGGGCTCCCGGGAGACCTTTCTCTCTCTGCCTCATAAGCAAAGTGGTTTTCCCGAGGGATTTGAGGATGCAGAAGGGAGCTGCTCGCTCAGCAGCTGAGCTACGGAGAACGTATCCTAAAGGAGCACTTCCAGCAGGGGCAACAGGGCAGAATCTGCCTCTGGAACGGAGAGATTTCAGGCAGAGAAACATTTCCTGCCTGGTTTTAGGAGATCCCAGTCCAGCTTTAGGAATGTTGTCTTTTGGAGCTGTGTTTTTCCAACAAAAGAAACCTGTCCTGGATGCGATTGTGGAAAATCATGGAATCATGGAATGGTTTGTGTTGGAAAGGACTTCCAAGATCACCTCATTCCAACCCCTTGCCATGGGAAGGGACACCTTCCACTGCCCCAGGTTGCTCCAAGCCTCATCCAACCTGGCCTTGGACACTTCCAGGGATGAGGAGTCCACAATCTCTCCAGGCAGATATTTGGGATATTCTCCTGCCTCTGACGGGCCTTGGACAGAAGTCAGTAACTTCCTTACTAATTGTGCTTTTCCGGGGTCAAAAACAAAAGGAAAAGAGGAAATGGCCTCAACTTGCACCAGGGGAGGTTTAGGTGGGATATCAGGAAAAATTCCTTCAATGAAAGGAGTCAATGAAAATTTCTTCAGTTATCCAGCACTGGAACAGGGCTGTGGTTGAGTCACCATTCCTGGAGGAATTTAAAAGCTGTGTGGATGTGGCACTTGGGGACATGGTTAAGTGGTGGTTTTGGCAGTGCGGGGGAGCAGTTGGACTTGAGGGCTTTTCCTGCCTAAATGATTCCATGATTCTAAGAGCCAGAAGGAGAAATGGATGCTCCTGTTTCCATGTTAGATCCAAACGTGTGGAGCCAATATTTAGGAAAACTGAGTTCTCCCTAAACGAGAGCTTTCCCAAGCCAGCAGGACTCGGCAAGCTTCTCCCAAGGTTCCATGACTTGGGCAGTGAACAGGAGATTTAAAGTTCTTGGATCTGCAGTTTAACCCGCAGATTTTCCAAGTAACATTTGCTCAGTAAAACATCTCCAAGAGTGGGATTTACTGTCATAATTAATAGGTTATGATTAGGTCAATAACTTTCATCAACCTCGCCGGGAGAGAACCTATTAATGAAGCTGTAAAACAACGTAAACTCCATGGAAAGGATGGGAGGGAGGATTTACAACTTCCCAGAAGCCTCAGTAACTAAAGGGACGATTTACAGGAAGGAAAATGATCCGGGTGCCCATAAAACACGATCCAAATGATGCCCATATCCAAACAAGACAAATTAAAAAGGTTTAAGTGGATTTTGCAGCCCAAATAAACCAGAGCATCTCGATTGAGAGGAGGCGTTTTATGGAGTGCGGGAGGGAAAGATGCATGGGCACGGGAGAGGGGATGGAGCAGGTCGAGCAGAAATCAGGGACATGGCCTGACATTCCTGATTTCCCCATCAGGTTCATCCCTTAGGATGGGGTCGAGCAGTCACATCCAACTCTAGAGTGGCACCAATGTCCCTGCCCATGGCAGAGGGTTGGAAGTTGATGATCCTTAAGGTCCCTTCCCACCCAAAGAATGATTCCAATGATTCCGTGATTCCAAGAAGGAAGCACAGTCAGCAGTCACTTCTCCCCACAGCCAAAATACGGAGGTCTGAGGTTAAAATTCATGGAACGTGCTCATCCTGCAGCCTGGGGAAAGGAGACTTTCCTGTTTGGGATGGTTTGAGAGGATGCTGCCCAACACCACAGAGGTGACCCCGTCAGTCACCACCTGAAGTAGACTCTGACAGCTCAGTCAGAGAATCATGGAATCATGGAATGGTTTGGGTTGGAAGGACCTTAAAAATCATCCAGTTCCACCTTCCTGCCATGGGCAGGGACACCTTCCACTAGCCCAGGTGGCTCCAAGCCCCACCCAACCTGGCCTTGGACACTTCCAGGGATGGGGCAGCCACAGCTTCTCTGGGAACCCTGTGCCAGGGCCTCCCCCTCCTCCCAGGGAAGAATTCCATCCCAAAATCCCCTCTAACTCTTCCCTCTGGCAGTGGGAAACCATTCCTCCTTGTCCCGGCACTCCATCCCTTGTCCCAAGTCCCTCTCCAGCTCTCCTGGAGCCCCTTTAGGCCCTGGAAGGGGCTCTAAAGTCTCTTTGGAGCCTTCCCTTCTCCAGGTTGGACATTCCCAACTCACCTAACCTGGCTTCAGAGCAGAGGGGCTGCAGTCCTTTGATCAGCTGAGTGACCTCCTCTGGACTTGGGATGGTGGGACAACAGGGACAGGAGGACAACACAAAGCCAATTTATCCTAAATTTATTTTGGTGTGAACCTACAATACCAAAACATGTCCCACTTGTCCCCTTTGGTGACAAGACACAGCCACATTGGAGTTTATTTCTTCATCAATGTGTGGACTTGAGTGTAAAAAACCATCAGCTTTCCCGAGGTTTTGGATCTCACAGCCTGCACGGATGTTACTTGGATATCACTGCACTGATGAATGTCGTGGTTAAAGCGTTGGGATTCCGGGAATGGACACAACTCCCATTGTTCTTGCCACTTCTCAGATGCCGTTTTTGGAACAAAAACTTCTGGATTTCAACATCTCCCCCGGAAACTCAACCCCAACCCTCTGCAAGTTCGTTGATTATCCTCCCTCTTCTAATTGCGTTTATAAAAGCTGCACTGCGTGAATGTTGTGGTTAAAGCGTTGGGATTCCGGGAATGGACACAACTCCTGTTGTTCTTCCCACTTCTCAAATGCCATTTTTTGAACCAAAACTTCCGGATTTCAACATCTCCCCCAGAAACTCAACCCCAACCCTCTGCAAGTTCGTTGATTATCCTCCCTCTTCTAATTGCGTTTATAAAAGCTGCTTAATTTGACAGGACCGATTTCCCATAACCCCCTGCTGATGAGCATCATGTTCCTGTAATTCCTTATTAATCGAGTCCTGGTGAGGTGTTCCCTCATTTTGCCTGGAATCAATGGCAGGCAATAATTAACCAGGTCATTCCCATTCCTGAACAGGCTGACACGACATCAGTTCTCCTCTTCTCCCTTGGATTTCCCTGCCTTGAGATCTTGAAAACCAACCCTGGTTCTTCTTGGCCACATCCTAGAAAACACTTGGATAGAGTTAATCCCTGTTTTTAGCACGCTGAGTGTTTTTTAAGAGGGGCTATTTGGAATGTTCCCCACTTAATGCCAGCCTGTAAACCATCCCTTCCCTTTAATCAGGAACAAATCTGCTTTTCCCTCCAAATACAAAACAAATATCCCTGGAAAATGCCTGCTTTGCACATTTCCCTTCCAAGGAGGAATCAATACCGGGGTTATTATAGCTCCTTCTGTTCCCAAAGTATTTCAACTCTTTGCTGGCCTCAGCTCTACTGGCCAGAGCCTCTCCTGGCTTTTTTGCTCATCTCACTGATTTTCTCCATTTTTGTGCAAATCCAATGTCCTTTATTCCTTTTTTTTTTTCCCATTTGATGTGTCCCTTGTCACTGTCCCTTTGCCTCTAAGCCAGTTTTTCAAACCAGTGTCACTCTTGGTGGGGGAGAATGACCCTTTTGGGGGCACTTTGGTTGTTTTTTAACCATCCCCTCTCATCATTCTCATTTCCTCTTTCCCTTTTTTTTTTTTTTTTTTTTTTTTTAATACCAGCTGAATTGTCCTTCAGGAGATTTTAGTTTTCCACGAACCTTGAAAAATAACCACGGAGCTCTTCTGAGCTAACTCTGAGGCTGGTGAGGCCCTGGAATGAAACTCCCAGAGAAGCTGTGGCTGCCCCATCTTTGGAAGTGTTCCAGAATGGGGCTTGGAGCCACCTGGGATAGGGAAATCCATCCCTGCCCATGGCAGGGAGCTGGAATGAGATGATTTTTAGGATGGTTTGCAGGTAAATCCTTAAGGTGCTTCTCAGCTCCTTTGTGTGGGAAGTGTTGCCAGGTGTAGACACCAAAAATCAGCAGAATTCCCTCTACTTAAACACTGATCCATAACCATTCCAGATCATTTTTTCCATCAGATTTCCCCATGGCTTGACACTCACCAATTTACCCCAATCTCCTTGCTCAAAATACCCCATAACCAGAGCCTTGAGCACGCCAGTGGTTAAAGCTGGGGGAACAGGATCCTCCAAAAAAAAGTTCCCATGGAAGTATTTTCTTTTCTTGCAAAGAAAAATTCTGGATGAAAAAACATTTTTCCACTTCCTGCTGCATCAGGCTCCCACTGAACATTTATGAACTTGAAACGAGTTTATTTTTCAGGACTGGGATTTTTCCAAGGAGAAATGCTTTGGTTTGTGCTGTTTGGTCACACTTGACCATCCACTTTCCTCTTTTCCTTCCCTCCTCGCACAAATTGTCCAAAGAAAAGATCCCATGAACCTCTTTTTTTCCCTAGACTGGGGACTATTATTTCTATTTGCACCTCTTCTTCCCTGGAATCCGCCGGGTTTGCAGTAATTTGAGATTCCCACTCAAAGTAACTGAGTCGCCACTGGCAAAGGCTCTGTGACCAGGACAGCCCTGCTTGGAGGTGACCCCCTGGCCTGAGCTGGAGCATTTAATCCACCAGATCCCAGAATACTGGGAAGCATTCCTCAATTTCTTCAGTCCCTTTATTCCTTCAGATCATCCTGGAATTAACTACGGACCGTGGATTTGGCAGCTCACTGCAACAGAGGGTTTTCAGTGGGGATGAAGCCTCAGGGACAAAAAGGAGATATTTCCCTTTCTATTCAGCTTCCTGGAGGTTAATAATCCATCCTGGATAAAGGGCTCCGAAGTGTATCCCATTTAAATATGGAATTAAATACGCAGGAAAAAGTGAGGAAAAACAGACCCCTAAACTTGTGCTGTCTGATCCAAATATTCACCTGAGAGATGGAAGCTCCAACCTCATCTGACTTGACCAAGTGAAGAGATTCATGGAAAAAACAGATGGAAGCAGATCTGAGGTCCCTGAATAAAGTTTTTCCATTGACCCTTCAACAGCTGGAATTTCTCATGGTCTTATCTCTTTTCCTCTGAGCTGTATGGACCCTTTGGGGTCTTTAAATTGTTTTTGGAATTGCTCGGCTCCGTTGATGGAAAATCCCACCACTAAGGAAAAGATGGGATATTGGGAAGAAGTGTTTCCATGTAAAGGTGGTGAGGGCCTGGAACAGAATTCCCAGAGAAGCTGTGGCTGCCCCATCCCTGAAATTGTTTAAGTCCAGCTTGGATGGGACTTGAATGGGACTTGCCCCGGTCAAGTGGAAGATGTCCCTGCTCATAACAGGGAGTGGGATTAGATGATCTTGAAATCCCTCCAGACTCAAACCATTCCATGATTCTCTGATCCTAGAAATGTTTTGTCCTCTCTTCCTGCTGGGGCTGATACTCTTCCCACAGCTTCAGACACTGACCAGGATGGATCAGGGGGAAGAGCAGGTGACAATCCAGGTGATGCGACCCCCACATCCCTTCCCAACAGCCCACGGAGCTGCTCCTCCTTCCCATGGGGGTGAACTGGGAAAGGATCAGGTGCAGCACATGGAACCAGATGGAAAATCAACAATCATCCGGCAGGAAAGTGTGGGTGTTAGGCCTGAGTGAAGTTTTACTCCAAAACAAATCCTTCAGGATTGGTGGGAGGGATGTTTAACACCCGGGTTTTTAATTGGTCGGCTTTTATCCATAAAAATGAATGATTCCACGTGTAAAAACTTCATTGCACGTGTAAAAGTAAATTATTGTGCATATAAAATCTTTACTGCACAACTAAAAGTAAATTATTGTGCATGTGAAATAGATTCCGGCATTTTTTTTTCCCCCTTGTACCTCCCAGTCATTATTTTGGGAAAGCTTGTAATCCCTCACTTTGAACATGTGGAAGCTCCACTAAAGATTCCTTTTAAAACAGATTCCCATCTGCTCTCTCCAGAGGAATATCCCAAATGTGGGTCAAAATCTGTACGACTACACGGGAATTCCTGGCAATGACGTGCATTAATTATGCCCACAAAACTGCCAAACTCCTGCTGGAACCCGATTCCTTCTCATTCCTGCGGCAGCCGGAGCTCCAGGGTTGAGATTGATGGGGAGTGTCTTTGGCCTCCCTCTCACACGAGTTTAAAAGCTTCGGCCTCAAGGGCAGGCCAAGCTCCCGTCACATTTGGCACTGCTGGACCAGCACAAAACAGCTCCCAGGCTCAGCACAGCTCATCCATGTCCCATCCCTGTCCCCGGGTGCAGCAGGGATGTGGGAATGTGGTGGTGTGTCCCACGGGATGATTGATCCAACCACAGGCCTGAGAGGCCTCATTCCGAGCACGGCTTTGTGGCTTTTCTCATGCAGATCCAGGGGCTGGGACTGGGCCAGGCAATTTCAGCATCAACAAAGAACCCCAGAATCCCAAAATCCATGAGGTTGGAAAACATTCTCCAAGATCACTGAGTGCAACCTGGGACGGATTCCAAATCTGTCAACCAGACCAGAGCACCGAGTGCCACATCCAGGCATCCCTTGGGGATGGGGACTCCACCACCTCCCTGGGAAGCCCCTTCCAGTGCTTAACAACCTTTTCCATGAAGAAATTCCCCCTGATGTCCAACCTGAACCTCCCCTGGCACAGCTTGAGGCCATTTCCTCTTGTCTGTCCTTTGTTCCCTGGGAGCAGAGCCCGACCCCCACCTGGCTCCACCCTCTTTTCGGGGAATTGTGGAGAGCAAGAAGGTCCCCCCAGCCTCCTTTTCTCCAGGCTGAGCCCCATTCCCAGCTCCCTCAGCTGCTCCAGGTAGGACTTAACAATGTCCCACTGGAATTTCTTTACCACATCCCTGAGTTGTCCTGCTGGTGTTTTCACCATCCAGCCTTCACAGGAGAAGATATTCCTGCAGATTCCACATGTGTGGTCCTCCAGGGAAGTCCCAGAGGGCTGTGAAGCTGTGTTTGAAGTTCTGGGATAAGCCTGGGATCTGAAGGGTCTTAGACTCACTTCCACGAGGAGAAGGATCCGTGGAGAAAGGCTCCATTGGAAAGTTGGTTCAGCTTCCCACGTTTGAACTGGAAAACACTGAACTGGAGCTGGACGTGGACTCACCTCACATCCAGCCCCGTCCTTGGAGTCCACCCATCGTATTTCAAGGAATGGCAATCTCTCAGTCATGGAAATTAGGGTTGGGCGCCACGCCATCGTTTTACCACAAATTATGGGATATCCAGATATCCCACCACTTGTGGGATAGCCAGGTACGCCACCAGAAGTGCTTCCAATCCTTCATCCAGTCGGGATGAAAACNAGCCTTCACAGGAGAAGATATTCCTGCAGATTCCACATGTGTGGTCCTCCAGGGAAGTCCCAGAGGGCTGTGAAGCTGTGTTTGAAGTTCTGGGATAAGCCTGGGATCTGAAGGGTCTTAGACTCACTTCCACGAGGAGAAGGATCCGTGGAGAAAGGCTCCATTGGAAAGTTGGTTCAGCTTCCCACGTTTGAACTGGAAAACACTGAACTGGAGCTGGACGTGGACTCACCTCACATCCAGCCCCGTCCTTGGAGTCCACCCATCGTATTTCAAGGAATGGCAATCTCTCAGTCATGGAAATTAGGGTTGGGCGCCACGCCATCGTTTTACCACAAATCATGGGATATCCAGATATCCCACCACTTATGGGATAGCCAGGTATGCCACCAGAAGTGCTTCCAGTCCTTCATCCAGTGGGGATGAAAACCTCCCCGCTTGCAAGGCACAGCAAAATAAGGCTGAAACTTACTGAGATATCCAAGGATGTCATCAGTTTGGGACGGAAGCCTTGACACACCCAGATGCTCAGAGGACGATGGTGAGAGATGTCACAATTTCAGCCTAAAAGTAACACCAAGACCTCAGGAAGTCCCAAAATCCAGCGGGAATTCCAGTACGTCAGGAAGTGGATTATTCAGCTATGGAGATATCAGCGTGCTAAGGAAATGTAGTACAGCCTGTCCCTTGCGTTTTTCCCAGGGATCCCGTGAACATTCCAGGGCAATATTGCCACGAGGATGTTTCTCATTCCCGTGAGTTAATTTGGCACCTTTGTCAGGGCCTGGAACTGCAGTGTCACCCGACTGGAATGAACCCTGAGTATTCCTGGAAGTTCTCTAGTATTAGATTCCAGGGCTGGAGATTTTTGATTCTCTCTGGGAAGGAATTCTTCCCTGGGAGGGTGGAGAGGGCCTGGCACAGGCTGCCTGGAGAAGCTGTGGCTGCCCCACCCCTGGAAGTGTCCAAGGCCAGTTTGGACAGGGCTTGGAGCAGCCTGGGATAGTGGAAGGGTTGGAACGAGGTGATCTTGAAGGTTCCTTCCCACCCAAATCATTCCATGATTCTATGATTCTCACCACCCAAACAGGGAAGAATTTCCTTCCAATACCCAATCTAAATCTACTCTCTGCCAGTGGGAGGGCATTGCTCCTTTTTCTGGCACTCCAGACCCTTGTAAAAAGTCCCTCTCCATCTTTTTTTTCAGCTCCTTCTTGTTCTGGAAGGCCACAATTAGGTTACTCCAAGCCTTCTCTTCTCCAGGCTGAACAAACCCAATTCTCTCAGCCTTTCCTCACAGCAGAGCTGCTCCATCCCTCTGATCATCCTGGTGCCTCCTCTGGGCTGGCTCCAGCAGCTCCAGGTCCTTCCTGTGCTGGGACCTCAGAGCTGGATGCAGCATTCCAGGTGGGATCTCACCTAAGCAGGGCAGAAGGGTAGAATTCCCCCCTCTCCTGCTGCCAAAGTTGTGGGATCAGCCCAGATTACAACTGGATTTCTGGGATGGGTCGTGTCCAGCCTCTCACCCACCAGCACCCCCAAATCCTTCTCCCCAGGGCTGCTCCATCTGCTCATCCCCAGCCTGGATTGACCCTGGGATTGACCCCAACTCAGGAGCAGCACCAGTGCTTGGTTGTGTTAAACCTCATGAGATCCCCATGGCCCTGCTTCTCAACCTTGTCCAGGTCCCTCTGGATGCATCCAAAGCTGGGAATTCTCATTGGCTTGTGCATCGGTTGCAGCCTGAAGATGTCTCCACCCTGGTGACACTTCAGCAGGTGACTTGGGTGACACAAACCACTGCTGCCAAGTGGAGCATTCCGTCAATGGTCCATCTCCTCTCTTCACCCGCTGCATCCTCTCCCATAAATCCCAGGGCAGTTCGATAACCTGTATTCCCAACCTTTATTACTGGAGTGAATAATCCACATGGAGCAGGTGATTTACGTCCTATCCGTAAAACCTCTGGCACTTCTGACGAATGACCTACAGTGGTACAAACTGGCACCATGTAATTCCTGGTGTCCCACTCGCTCCCTGCCCACAGATTCCTCCCTCTCCACTCCTCCCCCTCCTCCCTTCCCCCTTTACTCCTTATCTGACGAAATCATCAAATTTATGGCCAAATTGAAATGAAATGCAATTTAATTCCCGTTCTGCTTTCCGTCCATCACCTCGCCGGCCGCTCCCAGAGGATCTCCTAACCCAATCACCGGATGGCCGTAACTTCATTAGCGTTGCCAGCAATTCCCTGCTTTCTGCTGCGTGTGGCTCCTGGAAATCATGGCTGACACCTCTCCCTGGGAATTACTGGAAGCGAGAGCTGCCTCAAGTTTTTGCTGGCTTATTTCTGACTTCTGCTCCATCAGCGGGTTTATTTCCATGGGGTGATGGGATCACCTCGGCTTGGCTGGATGGTTACCACCCAAAAAACCATTTCCAGCTCCCAAGATGGAAAGAGGGGAGAGAGGCTGAGATTCAATAATCAGAAAGCTGTGGATGTCCCATCCCTGGAAGCAAGGAAGGTCTTGACTGGATGATGCTTGGAGCAACCTGGGATAGTGGAAGTTGCTCCTGGCCATGGCCGGGGGTGGGAACTGGATGATCTTTAAGGTCCCTTCCAACCCAAACCATTCCATGGTTCAATGCACACACATCTCAGGTCACCTTGGGATCTGTGGAGCTGGGAAAGAGTGATGGCAGGGAAATCTTTGGAGAGGCAACTCCGTGTGGCACCACATGGTTCATTCCAAGGAACGGGCAGGAGCCTCACGGAGGAGAAATCCCTGAGCTGTGAAACCCCCATCCCACTGCAGAAATCCCAGAATTCACTCATGTGGCCTTGTGAGCCACCCAAAACACTGGAAAAATGTCCAGGGGGATGTTTATCTTCCCTGCCCCCTGTCCCATGGGTGATCCACTCTCTTTAAGCCCTCCTTGACACATTTGTCCTCCAAACCTCCATCCCTGGAGATCCCACCCTTCCCCTCCTCCCACCAATTAATCCCAGCCCTTCTCTATCCCACAGCTCTAAATCTCCTTTGCTGGTTTTTAAGCTCCTTATTCCTTGTCCTATCCACAGGGAAACGTGTCCCTCCCCTTCCTAAAGAAGCCTTTTACATAATTCCCGGCTGTTATCCCATCTCCCTTCGTTCTCTGGCATAAACAATCTCCTGTCTTCCCAACCATTCCTCACAGATCCATAGGGATGCCACATTTGGGGTTTTTTTTCCTCAGTGGAAAGATCTGGTGCCCCTCAGCTGCACATGGGACACGAAGAAGAGAACAGGGAATGCTGTGGCCTGACAAGGAGCTGGATCTCCTCATTCCCGCTTCTCACCAAGTTCTTCCTGAGGTATCCACGGTGTTGAGACCTTTGGAAGCAGGTGAGGGGCCTCAGGGGTTTTTGTAAATCCTTACAAAACATCCTGCGCCAATTCCCGACCCCATTCCCTAGGGAGAAACACAAACACTTTTATGGCTCAAGCAAACAAACCGAACAGGAAGAAATAACAAAAGGACGTTTAATGAGTCGAATTTGGCACTGGATGCAAATGAAGGGCTTTGGGATAACAGGGCTGAGGTCTTATCCTTAAAAAGTTGGATCATCTCCCAGTTTAAAATATTCAGGGAACACCAGAGTGGATTTCTCTGGGTTTCTTCCAAACTGTTTTTGAGGAATTTTTCAGTGTTTAATTAATATTAAAAGGATCATTCGAGGGTGGGAACCCAACCCAGATGTGAAAGTCTCCAGCTAATTCCCTAAATCCTTGCCCAAAACACATCCAGGGACACGTTCCTACGTATGGACACCCACACATGGAAAAATCCATCCACAGGAATATATTCCTGCGTCTATTTCTACTTTGGCAAATTCTCCAATATTTAGCTTAAATTCAGATTTTGAGGCAAAGTTTACCTAATTTCTTTCATTTCCCACACATCCTCCAAGAGAAAACCTGGATCTGGGGAGGCATCAGGCTGGAGGTGCTGCTAATTCCTGAAGGCAGGAAGCAGAAAGATCCCGAGGAAGTCTCATTAACGCAGGAAAATCGGAGCAAGCAGAAACGTCTGGAGAGATCAGGAGGGTTCCTTGGAGTTAAACGTGCTCCTGCCCTTCCCTGGGAGAAGCAAAGAGCACAAAGAGGAATAAAATAGATGGAGAAATGGGAGAAAAAAAATAAAAAAGAGGGAAGGAAGAGGTGAGGGAGACTCAGTAGGTGGTGCTCTTCCCTCTGGATGCGCACAGGGCATGGGAAGAGGGTGACTGGGAATGCCCAGGTGGAAAAACAGCTCCAAACCCAGCTCCCGCTCCTCACTCCTGGCCCCGGGTGGGTGAGCCACCTCAGCACCACCCTGGGAGCAGCGAAATTTTGGGATATGAGGGATTTCGAGCGCAATCCAGATTTTGGCGGCTCGTAATCCCTAAATCCACACAAACCCAATAAATGTCAGCAAGTGGCTCCAGTCAGGAGCTGAAACCGCAGGGGAATTCGGCCTCCACCTCGTTTGACTCAGCAGATATTTTATCCCGTCTCCAGCACATCCCAGGACAAAATCCCTGTGGGAATGGGAAGCGCTGATGAATGTGGTGCTTTAAGAGAGGGGAGTAGAGCATCTCCAGCCCTGGATCCTCACAGCCCCCACGACGGACGGGGAAGAACGGGATTGATCCGGGAGCAGGGAGCCATAGATCAGCACAGCCTCTCCCGTTATTTTCCCTGATGGATTCCCATCGGATGGACTGATCTGAGAGTGATAAAGGGGAGACCGGAGCGTTTTCAACACCCCACTAACTCCCAAACCGGGCTCAATAATCCTGGAGATTGATGGCTCCTAGGGAACGGGGAGGGAGGGATGGGAGGGGAGGGGAGTTTATTTAATCCAGAACGTTTATCGGGATAAATGAGGGGGCAGGACAGGCACTGGTGCCAAGGAAATATTTCTCCTGGAAAAAAAAACCAACTTGGAGATTTCAGGTGTGGTCCTGGGACTGGTGAGTTCTGCCCTCAGGAATGGGGGATCCAGGGTAGGAAACTGGAGTTTGCCTGCAGAAATAAGAGCTTTCCTACAATTCCCGTTTTTCCTCCTTCTTCCTCACTCTCCATATTCTTTGCAGAATCTCATGGTCACCTCAAACACCTTCAGTCCAAACAACAAAGCCCTGGGAAGTGCTGGGACCTTGTTTCCTTGTTCTCCTGGATGAAGGAATTTCCATTCCCATTGTTTTCAGGCTGAGGCCAGACCAAATATTCCCTGAAAGGTTTCACATGGAACATGTTTTCCATCCAAACCCCAGAACCATGGAATCCTTTAGCTTGGAAAAGACCTCAGAGATCATTGAGTCCAATCCAGCACTGCCAATTCCACCACTGACCCGTATCCCTAAATCCCACCTCTCCATGGCTTTGAAACTCCTCCAGGGATGGGGACTCCACCACTTTTTCGGGCAGCCTTTTCCAGGGCTCGACGACTTTTTCCATGATATTTTTTCCTGATATCCAACTTCAATCTCCACAGGCAGAACCTGAGGCCATTCCCTCTCCTTTCTCCCCGGTTGAAAGCCACTCCCTGATCCTTCAGCAAGGAGATTTCCCACTGCTCCTCCTGGATTTCCGAGTCCCTGGAACACACAACGCCAATCCCAGCTGGCATCCTCACCCCCCATTTCTCCACCCCCATCCTCCCCAAGACCCGGAGCCGGGCGGGATTTCGATCTCGGGAGGCAGCTATTGTGCTGTAATTAAACAGCAATTGATTGCAAACCGGGTTCTTTTGTGTTTGGGATTAATGAGAGGCGAGAAGATAAATTTGGTCACCAGTAATTAACCCCAATTACAGAAGCAATAAATTAGGAGCTCCGTGGTATCCACAGCCTTTGGAGGGCTCTGGATCCTTCCCCTTTCCTTGATTTTTTTTTCCCTGCAATCCTGTGGGGTTTTCAGGAGTGAAATGAATCTCGGTGAGGGCTGTGGGGACTGGTGGATACACCAGGATGAGATGAAAAGTTGGGATTTTGGCTGTGGAGGGAGCATGAGGACGCTGCCATGACAAAAACAAGCTGGGAGAGCCTTTTTGATCCCTAATTCCCGGCAGAGAATCGACAATTTCGCTGATTTGAAGCCCTAATCCCTGGGAATTTTTCCAAGCTTTGATTTTGCAGGCCGGGTGAGCAGGGGCAGGCTCTGTGGGATGGGCAAGCTGGATACTCTCAGTCCAGGGAGCATGGAATTCCCGCTGCACCACGGGGGTGAAATCCATGGATAGGAAGCAGGATCGACCTCCTGGAGCAATGGGGAGCCCAAGGCTGGAATTCCAAAGATTTCCCTCAGTTTATTTCAGTCCTGGGGTAGAAACACCACAGCGTGGTGCCCCAATATCCCAATCCAAATATCATTCCCCAGAAAGGGAGGGATCATTCCCTGTCCACTGCTTCCCTCTGGCTTGTGTGATTCCAGCTCCCTCCTGCCTGGTATCCGAAAGCATTTCCAAAGGATTTCTGGCGTTAACCTCAGCTGTTTTCGTGGTTCAACAGTTTTGGGGCCGGGCCATTGACCCCTGCACCAACAAAGCATTAAAGCACATGCTGAAGGGTTTCCCAGGGCTTCCCGAGCTTTCCTCTGCCTGAAAACCCTGGAATTGCAAAAAGGATTCAGCCCAAGGAAGTGCAAACCCCCCAGCCAAGGGGGGTTTGCAGTGCCAAGGATATCACAGATTTGGGATTCAGGGACATCCAGAAAAATGCCACAGGTGTGGGGAGGGCTGCAAAAAATCCCCGCAAGTGCCTCAGATTCCAGCAGCCTCCAGAGGAAGCCAGCTCCTAAATCCCAACTTTTTTTTTGCCAGTATTATCCCTGGAAAACTGTGACAGGCTGGGCCCCACTTGGAGATTTAATCCAGGTTTAATTTGCGAGTGGGGAGACCCCAGCCCTGCCTCAGCCGAGGATGGGGACAATGTGACAGTGGCCTTGTCCCCCTGATTGATGCCCCTCCCATCCTGCACCCCTGCCTGGATCCCAGGGATCCACAACCCTGATGTGGGGTCCCAAGANAGAGTGGGACATGGAGTGGGAATTGGGGGACGTGGGAAAATGGGGGTTTGGGGTGGACCTGGCAGTTTAGGATGGAATTTGGGGATGTGGGAGAGATTTGGGGACATGGGGGGGGATTTGGTGACATGGGAAATTAGGGATGTGGAGGCAGAATTTGGGGACATTGGGGAGAATTGGGGGAATTTGAGGTTGGGGGGGAAATTTGGGGACATTGGAAGGACTTGGGGACACGGGGGAAGTTTGGGGACGTGGGGCAGAATTCAGGGACATTGGGGGGAATTCAGAGACACTGGGGAGGGATGTGGGGACTTTGGGGGAATTTGTGGACACGGGGGATTTGGGGACACTTCCAAAATTTCCCTCGTGTCCCCAAATTCCCACCCCACGCCCCAAAAGGGACCCACATCTGGGATCATTCCGTGGTCTTTCACACTGGAAGGAAGAGCAAAGCATTGAATCCCAACCTCTATCCCACTTTTCCCTCTCGCCGTCCCCACTTTGGGGGTGCAGCCACATCCCCAGAGGGGTCAGCGGGTGCCAGGGCAGATCTCCGTGGCTAATTCCATAATCCTCTCCTCTTTCAGGCAGCAGGAAAGGCCCGGCCGGCAGGATCCCTGTGCAGACAGGGTGTAAAAATCCATGGCAGCTCCAAAGCAAACACTCCCACATCTTCATTCCTTCCACCCTATTGGCCATTGATTCCAGATAAATTTCCGGGAGGCCCTGACAGGGCTCAATTCTCCTAATTATGGCCCTATTGACATGTGATCTTTGGCTGCTCAGCTTGTCAGGAGCCATCCATCAGGCAGACAGATTCCTTTGGCTCCCGAGGAAATGAGATGGGAAGGGGGGAGAAAGGAGGAGCAGGGAAGCGGCTGGAACGGTGTGCCAAAAAAAAAAAAAAATCCCCTGGCCCGGATTTTATTTATTCCCAAATATGTTGTGGAAGAAGCTAAACACCAACATTTAGAGGAAGAGTTGAGAGCTCGCAATTTGGGAAGAGCCTGTGTGGATCACCTCCAGTGATTGCTGGGATAAACAGCTCAGATTTCACAGCTCTTCCCTTTTCACAGCTGAACTGATTTTTCCAAGTCTCAGCAGAGTTTTCCCTCCCTGTTGGCTGTTGAGTTCAACACTCAGGGAATTCCTTGCTCCAGAATGTTGAAATTTGCATGGATAGCGGGCACATTACAAGGGAAAAACCCATCCACTAGCAAAATACAGATGGAAAACTGCTGGGAGAGAACAAACTGTTGGCAACAGAGAGGAAACTCTGGGAATTCTCTGCTTGTCCGTCCCGCCTTGCATGTCTCCCAGTCAGAGGCAGGACATGGATTAAGGCCCAAAATCCAGATCTTTTCTTCTCCCAATCCCAACTTGGACTGGTAAAACAGGGCTAGGGCTGGTACCCAAACTGGAGCCACTGGAAAGCGTGGGGATCTGGCCAGGAGACCTGGATGGGGCTTAACTGGGGGACACAAACCTTTTCCAGCTTTCCCTGTGGTGCTTTTATAATTGGATTTTATTGGGCAAAAATCACTTGGTCTGGAGGGTCCTTCCAGTTCCTTCTCCTGTTCTATGAATTTCGTGGATAAAGCCGGAAGCTCTGTGGACCAGGAAAATTGTTTGAGTCGCCCTCAGAGCCCAGAATTAAGAAATAACTCCACGTGCCTTTTCCCTGGCTGTTTTCCTCGTAACTTCGGGATGAGCACACGGATGCCTGGGGAGCTCAGTGGCTGGGGATGGCTGGGGATGGCTGGGGAGCTCCGGACGGGATGCAGGCGGAATCAGGAGGGATGGATAGGGACGGACCCCCCGGCTGGTCCTTGTCCCCAAAGGAGGTGTCACCCACACCAGGCGGTGCCAGCCAGCAGCGCAAAGTGGTGCTGGGCCGGATCAGGGAGAGATCCCTGCGAGCTGACTCATATCCTGGTTGGAATGTCTCTGTATTGTGAGAGGATCCAGACAGCCGGGAATGTCTGGAGATAACGGCCTGAGAGCTCAGGCTTCACTTACAAAGCTCGGCTTATTCCAGCCCTCTCCGTGTCCGCGGTATTGATCCGCTCCCCCCCTGCCCCGGCCCGGCTGCAGGATCAGCCCATCCATGGAAAAGCTGTCTGCTCCCACCCGGCTCGGGTATCCGGCACATCCTCACTCCCACAGCACTCCACCAGCTCCGAGGATTGGCTCCGCAGAAGTGCTGAGCTCGGAAAACCCAGCCCTGGAGGAAGAAGCGAAGCCCGAGTAATTCCCCTCTCTGCCCCGCGGGTGGGAAAGGAGGAATTGCTCCTGCTGCCGGGGAAACCGAGGCTTGGAAAGGAGTGAATTCCCAGTGGTGTCTCCCAAATTTCATTAAATCATAAAGAGCTTTGAGTTGCAGAGATCTCGAAGTCCATCTCATCTCATTCCTTTCCATGAGCAGTGACACCTTCCACCATCCCAGGTTGTTCCGAGCCCCATCCAAACCGGCCTTGAAAACTTCCAGGGATGGGGCAGCCACAGCTTCTCTGGACAACCTCATCCAGTGCTTCACAGGGAAGAATTTCTTCCTAGAAAGTAACATCAGAAATCCCTGGAAATATCCCAGTATCCCTGGCTGGGTTATCCATTACAACCCCACATGTGCAGGGGTATCCAGAGCCTTTCCCTGCCTCCTGATCCAGCAGAACCCCCCAAAAATCCTCATCCCTGATTCCTGCAGGTGAGGAGCAGGAATGTTTAAGGACAGATTCCCTAATTTTTTAGTGTCCAAGCAAAGCTTTGCTTTCAAATCACCCCTAGCAGAAAGTGAATGACACATTTCTTGTCAAATCGAGTGTTGTGTAAATTTAAATTTCTTTGACTCCTCAGTTAAGCATAAAATCCAGGAAAAGGAGGAGGTTTGGATCAGCCCTGGGAGAGCTGCTGGCAAACCCAGAGCCCCATCGCTGCATCCTTTCAGTCCCCACAGGCTGAACTTCGCAGGGATTCAGGTGATCAGCTCTGGGCTATGGTTCCAGGCAGTCCCTGCCTCTCCAAGGGGTTGATCCCAGCGGGAAAACCTTGTGCAAGCCTGGAAATCTGGGCAAAATCGTGCTAGCTCCAGGCACAAGCCCAGGCAGGGATAAAACAATTTCAGGGCTCCAGAGGGAGGCAGAGGGGATTCAGAGGAATGGGAATGCTGGGTCACAGCTGGCTCATCCTGCTGTAAGCTGTCCCTCAGCTCCCTGATCTCTCCCTCCATCCTCATTGCGGGAATAAATGAGGATTTTCACCCTGGGAAGTTAAAATCCAACTCAGAGTTGTCGCACAGAGGGAATGGAAACTTAAATACAGGGGTGAGGGATTTAAAGTGGGATTTAAGGTGGAGTTCTCTTCTTGCACCAGCTTGACACCACTGTGATATCATTAAACCCTAGAAATATTTGGGATGGAGGGGATTTCATGTCATTCCAACCCCCCTGCCGCGTAGGGACATCTCCCACTAGACCGGGATACTCCAAGCCTAATTCAAGTTGACCTTGAAGCCATCCCCGACTCCAGGGTCAATTAGCATGATTTATGCACGATCTACATGATAAAAGCCAGGCCCAAGCACAAATTCCTGTCACATCGCTCAGCCTGGATGGGAATCAGCGCCTGGGGGGTGGGGAGGTGGGGGACAAAGAAGCTGGGCACAGCCCCACGACTCAAAACGCGATGCTCCGAACGCCGTTCCGCGTCTTTCCAGGCGGCTGCTGAGTCAGCATCCCCATCCCGCCCTCCCTGCACCGGTGACATCCATCCCGGGGAAAAAAAACCTTCCCGCGGAGCCGACACGCGTCTGGATGCAGGGAAAAGCGCATCCGCTCCCTCTGCCCCCGGCAGAAGCACCGGCGGATCCTTCACTTTAATGTTAACTGAGGTTTTTAGCCTTGGCCGCGGGCTCCGCCGCTTCTCTCCTGGGCTGGGAAAAGCGGGAGAGCGGAGTCCATCAATCCGCTCGCGTGTCGCCTGGAATCAGCGCCGGGAATGAAGTGGAGCTGTCAGGGAGCGGCGAGCTGTGCCAGAGGGCTGCTCACACTCCCGACGGCTCCCGGGTGGCGTGTCCGAGCTGTCCTGGCCGCAGGGAGCAGAGAGCGAGCTCCAGCTGCCCAGCCTGGATGCTCTTTCCAGGGTGGGAATGCTGTTTTTTCCTATGCTGTCTCAAGTTCCGAGTGGTTTAAGGACAAACAGTGAAGGTGGGAACAGCAGAACACCTCCAAGGGCAGGTTGGATGGGGTTTGGAGAAACCCGGGATAGTGGGAAGTATCCCTGCCCACGGCAGGGGGTTGGAAGGAGGTGATCTTGAAGGTCCCTTGCAACCCAAACCATTCCGGGATTCCATGAAAAAGGCGGATTTACCATCTCAGAGAGCTCTGGGATCACGCAGTTAACACCCCCACCTTCTCCTGAGACTTCCCAGCTCCAACCTCTGGAGGTTCCAACCGCTCCCATGAAACACTCGGATACCTCCAGACAGCATCCCAACTTCGGGAGGGGAAAGGAAGGCATGGAAAGGAGGGAAGCAGCACTCCAAGGTCGCTTGGTTAATCCATGGCAGGATCCCAGCGGCAGCTTCCTGCGGCTGCGGGCAGAGGGGAATTGATTCCAGCCAAGTCCCCCGGCAGGCGCGGGGAGCTTCGGCACGGGAAGGTTTCCTGTAAGACGGGAAGTTTTCCTCCCTGCTCTCTCCGATCTGCTCCGGCTCTGGGAGGCAATCCAGGCACTGCATATCTTTAATTATTAAGGAATCACCCACTGTAGTTACTTACGTGCTGCGGAGGCTCCAGGATGTTCCGGAGCGAAAATAATCCCTGGATGCTTCCTCGGCAGCAGCTGACTCTCCCAGCTCCATTAACTTCCATCCACAACAACCCCACACCAGGAAAATCCCCCTGACCACCACCCCCTTCCTGTCCATCCTCATCGACCCCCTGGGAGCCCCCCGGACACGGCTTCCGATGGCAAAGCAATTCCAGGAAGGTGGACAGAGGTTCAAACTCATCCATCGTGGTCCAGAAGGAGTCGTGAGGATGAGGAGCATTCTGAAAATCAGCAAATCGTGGTGGCTCCAGGGAAGGGCCCAAGGAAAATTTCCTTGTCCCTTCCTCATGTTTGTTGGCTGGATTTGCCTGAATTCCGCTTCTCTTTCCCCACAAACCCAGAGAATTCCTAAACTGGAGTCACCAGCTGTTTTGGGGAGGCTCTGCAGTGGCTGCTCATCATGGAATCATGGAGCTGTTTGGGTGGGAAGGACTTTCAAGATCATTCCATTCCCCTCCTTGTGGGAAAGGAGACCTTCCACTATCCCCGGTTGCTCCAAGCCCCATCCAACCTGGCCTGGGACACTTCCAGGGATGGGGCATCCACAGCTCCCTTGGGAAATCCATTCCAGGGCCTCCCCACCCTTCCAGGGAAGAATTTCTTCCCAATTTCCCATCTAGCCCTCCTCTCTCTGAATTTGAAGCAATGTCCCCTTGTCCTATCCCTCGCTGCAGGAAAGGAGTTCCTAGATTGTCCCAGCGTCACCTGCAGGAAAGATTTGTTGGAAGCAGCTCTGGGATCCAACATCAGGAGGACGTGGAGCTGTTGGAGTGAGCCCAGAGGAGGCCACGGAGATGCTCCAAGGGCTGGAGCCCCTCTGCTCTGGAGCCAGGCTGGGAGAGCTGGGAATGTCCAGCCTGGAGAAGAGAAGGATCCAGGGAGAGCTCAGAGCCCCTTCCAGGGCCTAAAGGGGCTCCAGGAGAGCTGGAGAGGGACTTGGGACAAGGGGTGGAGGGACAGGACACAGGGAATGGCTTCCCACTGCCAGAGGGCAGGGATGGATGGGATATTGGGAAGGAATTCTTCCCTGTGTAGGTGGTGAGGTCCTGGAATGGAATTCCCAGAGAAGCTGTGGCTGCTCCATCCCTGGAAGTGTCCAAGGCCAGGTTGGACGGGGCTTGGAGCAACCTGGGATAGTGGAAGGTGTCCCTGCCCATGGCAAGGACATGGAATGAGATGATCCTTAAGGTCCCTTCCCACCCAAACCATTCCATGATTCCATGATGAGGGTGCAGCGATTCCCCCTGACCTCTGGCCACCACTGCTGGCACAACGTGGGACCACTTCCAGAGCTCTCCATCTCCTTCCCTCCATCCTCCTTTCCCTCCTCCCCATCCCTTGAATCTCCCCAGCACAGAACTACTGGCAAAGATGCTGTGCTTGGACCATGGGAAGGAGACAACCCGTGTCCCAAATTCCCCTGTCATTCCACATCCTCCACGACCTTTACTGGGCTCCCACCCCGCTGATCTCCCTCTTTTCCAACACAAGCTGTGGAGCAAAGCAATTTCCAGCAGCCCAGGGCAAGGTGAATCCCTCGCCTTCAACTCCCTCGGAGCTTGTGATTTCCAGAAGAGCTGAGCAAATATTTTTCATGGAGCATCAGGAAAATGCTTGGACAAGCTCTGAACGCTTCCAGGGAACACGGAGTAAAGGAAAAGACTTTGGAGCTTTGGAGGTAAACTGGGAAGTTGGGGTTTGGTTTATTTATGGTCCCAGCAGGAATCCCTGACACAAACATGATTCCCATTTAGCTCGGAGCCAGGAAACCCGCCTGTTTCTGGAGGAATTATGCTCTTCCCTTAGTCCCAGACTGTGCAGCTTTCCCAGATTTGGGGAATGGTTTAACCTCCCTTGAACACCATTCAAATATCAGGTTTTTTCTGAGGGTCCGGATTCCTCTTCCCATGCACTGAGCAGACAGAGAATGGAAAAACACGGATTTACCCTGCTGTCCTGAGCTGTTTATCCCACTATCCAGGTGCCTGGGATGGTCTAGGAAAAGTTGGAATATAAGTGTGACAGAACAGCAAAGCATTTTTGGATATTCCCAAGTCATTTTTCCCCTGGATTTGCTGCTTGGTGCAAATCCTTCAGCAGCAGTGGGACGAATTCAGCATTCCCAGCCTGGAATTCCTTCATCCCTTTTTGTTCCTCTGGCCAAAGGGATTTTCCCCCTTCCACAATCGTCTTTATTATGTAAATTCAGGATTTTTATCACTGCATCCGAGTTAAATTCCCAGACTTGGGGAAAATTTGTTCTTTTGGTGAGCTTTTAGTTGATGCCATTGGGCAGCTTAGATGGGCTCGGATTAGGCAGAAGGAAAAGTGGCTGTTCCCAAAACATGCCATTCCCTGGATTTTGATGGACTCCAAGGAGCCACGTAGAGCTCCCATATCCACTAAATATAAGGATTTGATCCCTAAATTAGATATAAGTAGAAAGTTTTTTACAACAAGGGTGGAAAAACACTGGACCAGGTCTCCCAAAGATGCCGTGGATGCTCCACCCCTGGAAATATTCCAGGCCAGGTTGGACAGTGCTTGGAGCAACCTGGGATAGTGGCAGGTGTCCCTGCCCATGGATTGGATGGGTTTTAAGGCCCCTTCCAACCAAAAACATTCCACGATTCAGGTGGAAGTTTCTGGATGCGTTTCCTCTCAGCTGTGCCTGATATAATCCAGTTTTTAGGTGGAACACTGGCAGGTCCAGTGGGCTATCCATAGGTCTGGGGATGAGGCATCCACAGATTCCCTGGAGATGGAGTTTTATAGGTCTCACTGGCATCCCTCAGCTTTGCCATTTCCTGGCTTTGCCACCCAATCCTTAGGGACAACGCGTTGTTCCTCCAGGTCATCCGGAGCAGATTCCCACTGGTCCGTAGAGAGGAGCTCACCGTCCCTGAACAGGTGGGAAAACTGGGAATCAGGGCTGGGAAGCGACTTGACCGAGGGCTCCCACAGCAGAACCAGCACATCCCAAGCCCTGTTCCCTCATCCCCCGTTTTTCCTGACCCCTGAGTTTCCCTGCCTTTCCTGAAGAGCTGAGTTTGAAGAAAACCCCCCCACACTTCATCCCCAGGTGTCCTCCTGCCTTTCCAAAAGCTTGATTAGCTGGACTTGCACTTCCAAGGGTTTTGTTGGACTCCTCCAGCTCGGGAGCGAGCCCAGACCACTCCACAGCCTCAAACAACTTCTTGATGTTCAATTCCCCAATTTCCCAGGGCTGAATCCACCTTGAAATTGGTGTCTAAAACCTCTCTTTGCAAGCAGCCAGGAAGGGGCTTAGGAGGAGGAGGAGGGGAGGTGGAAGGGAAAAGAAATTAGATCCATTTTCCACGAGGAGAAGAATTAAAAGGAAAATTTCAGCCTCGGGAGCAGAATAATGGAGCTGTGGCTGGGAAATGCTCCCTTGAGCAGGAGCAAGGAGGAGAGGTAAAACGGGGAGCAGGGATGTGAGATATGCTGGGATTAGGGAAAGGACTCCAGCAGGAAGTTTGGCATCTTCCCAGGTCAGCCCTGGCCAAGGTCATAAATCCAAAATCCACGGGGGAGGCTCTGGTGAGGTTTTCTGGCAGGGACTGGAGAAATGCGGGAGAAATTTAACCACAGGCACAAGAAATATTAAAAAGCCGTTTTTCCCATGTTTTCCCACTATGTGGGCATCTAGGGATGGGCTCTTCCCATGGAGAGGGTCACAGCCTCTCCTGGGATGAGGGCCACTCCTATTTCAAGCTCAAGGGATGAGGTTTCTGTGAAACTGTGTGGGGAGGAAACGGGATTTTTCCCAAAGTGGTTGCTCTCCTCAAGGAGAACTCTGCCTGTCACTGAAGGAGACAATTTTGGCACTGTCCAGAGATAAACGAGAGCAACATCCCCTTAAAATCAGAGCTGGGTTGAGAACGAATCATGGAATGGTTTGGATTGGGAGCGACCTTAAAGACCATCTCGTTCCAAGCCCTTTGCCATGGGCAGGGATAACAGATCAGGAAAGGGATTCTCTGCTGATGGGACTCGGGGACATTAATGCCACTGCCAGGCCACGGCTTTCCTCAATTCTCCTTGCAAAACCCTGGCAAAAAGGGTGGATTGGCGGCACCTTCAAAGCTGGAAGCTTGTCCTTCACTCAGCCCTGCCGAAGGGAGGGGAAACATCCAATTTCTGCGTTCCCGGCAAGGGCAGATTCCAAACCTTTTGGGATTTATGAACTGATTGGAGGTGATAATCGGAAAGGATCTGAGCTGGATACCAGGACTGCCTGGTTTTGATGGGAATCACCCATTTCGGGGGAAAAGCTGCTTCTCCCTCCTCTTTTCTCCCCCTTCCTCCCCCCTCGGCTGCTCCAAGCTTGACAGGGACAGGTCAGTCCGTCCGTCACCGCTAATTTTTGGATACTTTTAGTGTCACTCTAATGACAGCACCTCTGCCAAGCCGAGGAGCCTCGGCAATAAAAGCCTCTTAAGGGCAGCAGCCCCTCTGAGCAAAGTGGTTTGGCCATTCCTGGGGTTTTTCCCTCCCCCTGGAAATGGCATCTCTCCGATCAGCCCCGCTGCCCGTGACAGGAATCAGATGGGAAACCTTCCACTTTCTGATGCATTAAAGCCCTTCCCGGGAAGCGCTGGGAAATGCGGAGCTCACCCCTGTCATCCTCCCTCCCTCCCAGCTTTTCCTCTCCACTCCGCTCGGGAGATGCTCCCCGGAGCATCCAGGGTGGTTTGGCTCCTTCTCCACACGTTTTTGTGGGTTTTGGGATGCGGTTCCTCTCCGTTAGGATGTTGGGGATCTGTGGTGCTTCAGGGTGGTTTCGCTGTGGAAATTCAGGCGTAGCTTCCATAAAAGAGACTCCAGCTCCATCCAAATTGGGAAATTCCAGGGTGTCCCTGTTTTACAGGGTAAAAGGATTAAAGAGTGCAGAATATCCATTTCTTGCCCACTGGCCTTCGGAGCAGGAACTGGGAATGTTTTAATGGAAAAATGCCTGAAGTGGCCGTTAGCCCCAAATCACATCTTTTTGCCACCCGTATTCCCAAGGAAAATGGAGTCAGATGGCAACTGGTTTTCCAAATCTCTGTCTCCACTTGGATTTGGCTATTTCAGTGCTTGGTTTCCCCCCATCTGCAGCCAAACATGAGAGTGAGAGGCAGCAGAAAATCATGGAATCATGGAACCGTTTGTGTTGGAAGATCATCCCATCCAACCCCTGCCATGGCAGAGACACTTTCCCCTATCCCAGGTTGCTCCAAGCCCCATCCAGCCTGGCCTTGGATACTTCCAGGCATGAGAAATCCACAGAGGATCCTCTTGCATGGGATGTGAACCACACAGGATGGTGTTTCTGAGCCTGGGGTGACAATCCAGGGCTTCCAACGAGTTGTCCCATCCTAATTCTATCCCGAGCCCTCTGCTCCTTCCTCAGGGGAGCCGGGATGCCATTCCCACCCTGGAGCTGTGCTGCTGCCCGGGGAACGAGCTGATGAATGAAGGGTGCGAAGCAATTAATAATAAATGAGCTCCTCTGTTGGTTTCGAGGATTCTGTCCGACCTCAGGGCTCATCACGGCGTCCGTCGGGACCTGTTGCATCCAAGGGGAGCATCGCATCCCTAAATTGTTCCTCCATCTCCACTGCACAGCACAAATCCCAGCTCTCAGCATCCTGGGATGCAGGGAGGCAGCGCGAGCTCTGGAATAACTCCAGGGCAGCCCATCTCTCCCAGCGTTTCCCCTCATTTCCCCCGAATTTGGGGGAGAGGGGAAAAGGTTGAGAGCTCGGTGTGGTTCCGCTCAGCTCAGCAGTTCCAAGAAGTGCACCCTGGGGGAGGGGGGATGCGCAATTCCCGTGCCCTGGCGCACGTCCCAGGCGCCGGGGGGATGAAGTCAGCGGGGGCAGATGGATGTGCTGAGAGCTGGAGGCAGCCGGAATGAGCTGGAGCGTGGATGAGCCAGAACCAAGAGGCAGGAGGTCCCCAGGAGTCGGGAAGGGCACAGTGGGAAGCTGGGATTGCATGAGGCAGCCCCAGCCGGGCGGGGAATTGCGACGGGATGCGCAATGCGCTCACTCGGCTCCGTGCAAGGCTTTGGGGAGGTTTCAGGCTCTCCCACTGGAAAATAATTTCACCAAACTTCCTGAGGCACTGGGCTGTGTCGGGATTCAGGCCGTGGCAGGGAATGGGCTCAGGATTTGGGATCCAACCGCTGTTCAATCATCAGTGCAGTCCCTGAGATGTCATGGAGCAGCCCAACGAGCTGCTTCCCAAATGTTATTAAGGAGAGTTCTGCATAAATGATGGGACGAGAGGCCATTCCCAATTGTCACGGAATCACAGGATCATTTCCCTTAGAAAAGATCCTGAAGATCCAACTGTTCCCCCAGCCAAGGCCACCACGATCCCATGGCCCCAAGTGCCACACCCACACAGGTGTTAAATCCAACCAGGAATGGAAACTCCACCAGCACCCTGGGAAGATGTGCCGGGGCTGGAAAACCCTTTCCATGAAGAATTTTTTCCTGGGAGCTGAGCCCAACCTCCCCCGGCTCCATCTCCTGTCAGGGACTTGTGCAGAGCCAGAAGGTCCCCCCTGAGCCTCCTTTTCTCCAGGCTGAGCCCCTTCCCCAGCTCCCTCAGCCTCTCCTGGTGCTCCACGCCCTTCCCCAGCTCCTCTCCCTTCCCTGGACATGCCCCAGCCCCTCAATGACTTTTTTTGTCCTGAGAAGCCCAAAACTGATCCCAGAATTTGAGGTGTGGCCTCAGCAGTGCCAGCACAGGGGGACAATCCCTGCCCGGGTCCTGTTGTCACCCTGTGGCTGATACAAGCCAGGTGCCATCGACCTTCTTGGCCACCACTTCGGGAGGACCCCAAGGATCCCAAGAAGGATCTGTCCCAGGGAACTGGGAGAGACCACACAATCCAAGCTTTGTGGGGTTGAAGGAAACTCAGGAGCCATAAAGGGAATAAGGAATTTGAGGTCATGCAGGATTAGGGACAAGTCTGGCTTGAGGGTGACCACAAGGACCAGGGAGATGAAAACACAGAGCTCTTGTTTCAGCAATGGATGGAAATTCCCAAGGCCCAGAAACCATCCTGGCTTCCCCACACACGAGCTCCCCTCAGCACATCCAGGAAACCCCCAAACTTCCTTGGATCCTGCTTTTGTTTCCAGCTCTTTCTGCATGGCGTGTCTCCCATGCAGTCAATTAGAGACATGAATCAATTAAGCATTAATGGGCAAGGGAGATAAATGACTCAGATGGGCAGTCCCAGGGTCCAGAAGTGAAAATTCCCTGGCGTTGATGCTCATGGATTCTCCTCTTTTTCAGGCCTGATTGGATGCTCCTTCAGCTCCCAGCCTCATCCAGGACCGAGGCACCGTGGAGGTCATGACGGGGCTGATTTTCCCTGATTTCCTCAATTTTCACTCAGATCCCATGAGGAGACACATTTGATTCCTTCACTCCTCTCCCACACCCTCCTCAACTCATTTCCAGCAATTTTTTGGCTTGGGAAAAGCTTTGTGAAACGAAAAGGAGCTGAACCCATTCCTACTTTTCCTGCTCCAAGAGACAAGGATTTGGAGATGCTCATCCATGCTGGCTCTTTCCAGTGAAAGCTCGGACAAGGAAGCGTGTGTGTGCATTTCCATGTGGATATTTGGGTGTTACCAGCCCTTTCCTGGCTGGAATGAGCCTGGAATTCTGGATTTGCTCTTCCCTACTAACAGGGAGATGGAGTGGGGAATGTCTGGTGAAAGGGATAAAAGAAATCTCCATCAGGAATTCCACTCGTGGCACAAATCCCTGTGCTTCACTGCCTTTTCCCACACCATGGGATCATCCCTGCTCCAAGCCTGTGCAGACATGGATCCCTAGGCTTGGGACAGGATGGGAACATCGACTCCTGGATCCTTTTGGAGACAAATTTTGCAGCTCCAATGACCCCATAACTCAGCTACATCACTTTCAAGGAGGTGTCCCGGTCAGGGGCCTTTTTGGGTGTCTGGTGTCACCCACTCCTGGGTTTTATCAGTTTCTGACCATCTTTTTCTATGGAAGGTGCTAATTTTGGCCCTAAATTTATTCCCAAGATAAGAGGATTTAAAATCTCTGCTATTTTTATTAATTTGGTGTTTTATTTATCCACATCTCCCTGGTTTGGGGGCAACTGGACAGTGAATTTTCAGCCTGGGCAGGCAAGACAAGACAGTGAAAGGAAAATCCTGTCCTGCTTCACCCCCATTTTTCCATTCCCTGAAACCCTCACGCAGAAACTCTTCCTTCCCCTCCACATTCCTCCTCCTCCTCGTTCTCCCCCTCCAGCTGCTCGGAGAAATTCAAACCTTCTTCCTATTAGGAAGAAAAAAGGGTTTGCTCTCAGGTTGAAAGGAGAAGCAAAGGAACGGGTTAAAGGGGTTTAAATTGGAGTTTTATGGATATTTCTCCCTCTCCCTCCTTTGTGAGCGCATTAAACTTTTCTTTCGTTAAAAACCAAGAGGATGGGAACGGGAAAGGAGAGGGGAGAAGGGAAAGAAAAGGTGGAGGGGGGCGAAAAAAAAGCCCTCAGATATTCATGTGTGACACAGCTCAGGGCGGCGAGACGTGCGGCTGATTTGCTTAATGCTGACAGGTCTTTCTTCTTCTTGGAAAGAAAACACAGCGGGGATCCTAAAATGTGCCGTGTAAAGGTCCATGGCAGGAGCATTTCCAGCGTTTCCAGCATTTCCAATCTTCCACGGTGACGCTGCGGGCCAGGTAATTCACACAGGGAAAATAATACAAAAAGTTCCTGGCTAAGCACCCATTAAGCCGCTGCCTGTGGAAACGCAGAGGCCGAGGCTGGTACAAAGCGCCGGGAATGTGCGAGCTGGGTGTGATCCACGTGAATCCCAAACCTGCCCGAGCGGGGCAGGAAAAAGGGAGAAAAGAGGGAGGAATAGGAGTGGCGAAGTGAGGAGGGGTGGAGAGAAAGGAAAGACAAAGAGAGAGGAAGGGAGGCTGAAAGCAGGGAGAGAAAATAAAGGGGAGGGTCGGGATGAGGAATGATTCCCATAGTCCTGGGCACGCTCGGCCAAGGAGAACTGGGAGAATTTGGGAGGTGGGGTTCTTTGCAACCCCCATCCTCTGCCGGCCTAACTGCGCGCCCTGTCTGGGATGGGTATCCCAAGGGATGGCACATCCGCCCTTCCCACTCAGCAGACAGCGGTGTTAAAAACGGAGTCAGAAACCTTTGTGAAAAAGGTTAACTCATTTATTAAAAACAGCAGCTGGAGACGGAGAACTGGGGTAGGCCCAGTTCCCATCCGAAAATCCAGAGAATACCCCCGAAATAAACCCACCACCACACAGCACCAAAACCCTCTCCCACCAGCGTGGCCACCCAAAGAAGGTGTCCTCCCTCCCAAAATGCACTTTTATATCTGCCAAGGGATTTTGAATTCATCAGATGCTTGTTACTGAAGGCTTCTTTGAATCATTTTCGGCACTTCATTGTGCTGCCGAAGACTTCTGGTTGAATCATTTGCAGGGCGGAACACTCCCATTTTCGGGTAGTTGTCCTGGGTGTTTGAAACTTCTTATCAACTCAAGGAGTCTCTCTTGTTTTATCATCTGAAAATAACAAACCCCAGCCTCGCTTCCCATACATTCAAAATGCTTTTAAATAATTTTACTTTATATTACATTACTGGCCTAAGAAAGCCAAAATTGTTCATAACAGCGGGATGNGCCCCAAATCCTCCATCTTTGACTTCTCAGTCCCCATTATACTAAATTCTACATTTTCACCCTGTGCTAAATCAGACTAATTACTTCGTATTTTCACGGTGTTGCAGTTCTTCTCGCAATGTGGGAAGCCTTTTCCATGAACGTGGGTCCAAAATAGAATCCTGGGAATCTCGCCAGAGTCCTGAGTCTGCCTGGTGGGGTTCCAAACCCCCCTGGACGAACAGAGGAACACTCTGGGCTGCCACACCCTCCCAGCTGCAGGTGGGGCCGTGGTGGTGGCCGGAATGTCACCTGTCCTGGGGGAATATCCTCCCCTCTGTTCCCCTCTCCATGCCTGCTGGCAGAGCCTGGCAGCTCCCAGCTGTAGGGTCAGCACCTGTGTCAGGCTCCAGGTGTGTAATCTCTGCTCTGAGAGATAAAAAAGGAATGAAAAATAGGTCAGATCTCGGGGTGATGGAAAAGCAGCGCTCGGGGACACTTTAGGGCAGAGGACACGTCCTTCCCAGAGCCACCAAAGAAACAGAAGCACCAAAAATCCCGTTTTTCACGGGATTCTTCTCACACGCACCATGTGAATGCTGCTTCTGTAGCGTCTTCACCTGAGACAGGTACCCTCAAGCCCCTTTTTGCTTCCTAAGATGCACAGAAAGGGAATTTTGGGGTCTTAAAAGGGATTTAGTTCAGACAAATCTTCCCTACTTGCAATCAACTGTTTCACCTCTCGTGCCATTCCCAGTGGAAAATTGAAGGAGCTTTTCCAGTCCTACCTCCAGCAGCTCCTGCACACGGGATCCAGGGCATTCAGGCCTTGGGCCAGGTGGTGTTCAGATGCCACCAGCAAAGGATCCGTGAAGGACCCGGGGAGCAGCACCTGGAATTAACAACCAGCTCTCTTTTGGGAGGGTCTGGACAGACCAGGACAGGCAAGAGGTTCTGGAAGATGTCCCACCATAGGAATACCATGGTGAATCCCATATTTGGTCCCACTTTCTCTCTGGTTCCTCAGAAAGAGATGAAGTGGAAAATTCCAGATACCACCTTGGCCATTCCATTCCGGGATGTGACCCTGGAGCAGCAATGCCTGGTGAAGCCCCTGGTTTTCCAAACACTTTTACCCCCCAAGGGACGGGACATGGGTTTCAGTCCAGGATTAAAGGAGGGAATTCTGCCCGTCTACCCCGCTCAGGTGAGACCCCACCTGCAGAGCTGCCTCCAGCTACGTGATTCCCAGCACAGGAAAGACATGGAGCTGTTGGAGCAAGCCTAGAGGAGGCACCAGGATGATCAGAAGGATGGATCAGCTCTGCTGTGAGAGAAGGCTGGGAGAATTGGGATTGCTCGTCCTGGAGAAGAGAGGGCTTGGAGCGATGTAATTGTTGCTTTCCAGTACCTGAAGAAGCCAAGGAAGATGGGAAGAGACAATTTTCGGGAGCCCGGAGTGACAGAATTGGGGGGAATGGCTTCAAATTGAAAGAGTAGAAATTTAGGTTCGATTTACAGAAGAGATTCTTCCCTGTGAAGGTGGTGAACCTCTGGCACAGATTGACCATGGAAGCTGTGGCTGCTCCATCCCTGGAAGAGTTCAAGGCCAGGTTGGACGGGGCTTGGAGCACCCTGGGATAGTGGAAGATGTCCCTGCCCATGGCAGGGAAGTTGGAACTGGAGGATCCTTTAGGTCCCTTCCAACCCAAACCATTCCATGAAAACCCCCCTGACCACCAAGGAATGGTGGGGACACAGCTCACGCACAGGTCCCTGAAGGTAAGTGAGTTTCTCTTACATGTGGGACAGTGAAGAGCTTTCAAAATTTACTTTTTTCCCTGGAATTATCCAGGTCTGCAGCATCCTAATCCCATTTTGGCCCAGGCCTGTCCCATCCTTCCATCACCTCTGACAGACAGGGATGAGGTTAAGGCAGAAACACTCAGGAAAAAGCTTTCCCCCAAAGTTATTTTGTATATTAGGTCCACTTAAAGCTCTTCCTGCGGGGAATCTCACCTGGAAAACTTAGGAGCAAGATGAAGGGAGGGACAGAGGGTTTCTCCAGAGTGTAATTAAATCCTGGAGTAGCCTTGGAGCTGGGGTTCACCCTGGGCTGGCCACACCTCATGTCTCTTCAGGGTTTGGACAAAAGGGACACAACTTGACAGTCCTCACTGGCATTTTCCCAGTCTTCCCAGTTTCACAGCCTGAAGACTGGGAAGGACAAGGTGGCTTTGCCAAGCACCCTGATCCCCATTTTCCTTGGGAATTCTGTCAAGCACAGAAATCCAACCTCCTTTCCCTGGTACCAGCAGGCACAAAATCAACTCAGAGAAGGACTCGGTCCCTTTGCTCTGCTCCCCTTCCTCCACCTGCCACCATCCCTGCTCCCAGCTCACAGGGGAATCAGGGAAACTTCCCAACTATGGAATCAGGCCTCTGGCTGCATCCTCTCCCCAGTCTGTGATCCCCTCTTTTGAGTGGGAATCCTGGGAGTCTGAGGGGAGGGAAATGCCCCTGTTGGCTCAATTCTTCCTCCTCCTCCCGGCTAAAGCAGAGTCCCGTGTGGAAATGAGCTCTGCTGCTCCCTCCTTTCTTCCCTTTTCCCCTCCTCCCCTCTCCATCACTCCAGTTGTTTCATCCTTCGAGAACTCTCTGCTTCTCCCTATGGGACCCACTTTAAAAAACAAGGAAAGGGGGGTTTGGGGGGAGACGGAAAGAAAACTCCATTGTCTTGTCAAAGGGAATAAGTGAAAAGTTGCAAGTGTCTCTCCGCAGGTTTTGGCTCCTGTGTGTTCTCCTTTCAAACCCTGCCAGCCTCGGGGGCTGTCATTCCGCCTTCATCTCCGTACGGATCGCCCCGTGGATTCCCACCGCTTCCCCTCCCCACCCTCACGGAGCGGGAGCTGCCAGGCTTTTCACGGCCACCGCCGGCTTGATCCCCCTGACAGGTCCCTTCTCTTTGCCTCCCTTTCAAAGCGGGGCTCGGGGTCGCTTCCTTCCAGCCTTCCCTTCCCCTTCCTCCCCTGCCTCCTTCGCTTTTCCCAATTTTTCCTTTCCTCTGAGGAGCGCCGCCGAGGTGCTTGACAAGGCCACACGCGGCGGAGTGGGGGCCCAATTAAATAAAAACCCCTCTTTAAGAGCAGCCTTCATTTAGGGAGCGACGTCGGAGCTGTCGGAATATTAACGAGCTCCTGCCACTGGAATCCGGCAGCGGCATCGGGAAGCTCCGTGTGGTGGAAGGGTGCAGGTTTCCCCACCGGGATGGTGCTTTGGGCAAGACCTTCCAGGCTTGGCGTGCAGCTGGTGTGCCAGGCGTGGTGTGGGTTAAACCAGTTTGTCCCCAGAATGGATGGATTTATGTGGGAACGCCAAGGATGTGTCACGCCCCTTTCCCAGCAGGCATCACCCATCCATGGGGAGGCATCGTGGTTTTATGGTTAGAGGGGGAAGGGGCGGTTCTGTCACCAGCTCTGAAGGGGAGGTTTGTCCCCTGGGTGTCCCAGGGTGTCCCAGGGTGATGGAGAGTCACAATCCCATCGCCTTTCCTCATCCCTGATGCCAGGACAGGATTTTTTTGGGATGACCAACATCAGAGTTTTTTCCTGTGGCTGATGTTCACCCAGCATTTCCATGGGTGATTCCAAGGATTGGCTTCAAGGCCAATTGAGGCCTCAGAGGGGAATAAGACAAGATTTGGGGCTGGAAAGATCATGGAATTCCAGAGCGGTTTGGGTTGGAAAGGACCTTAAAGCTCAGCTCATTCCAAACCCCCTGCCATGGGCAGGGACACCTCCCACTATCCCAGGTGGCTCCAAGCTCCATCCAACCTGGCCTTGAACATTGCCAGGGATGAGGCATCCGCAGCTTCTCCGGGCAACTTCTGTCACCCACCGGCCACTTCCAAAGTCCCTTTTGTCCTTCCCGTGTCACTGGGCCACCCATGGGGTGCAGAGGTTGGGGGATGGAGGGACCCACCCAAGTTACTTTATTTGGATCTTTTCCTGGGAAATTCCATCCACCAATGATTCCCATTCCCTGGTGCCTGGTGGAGAAGAGGTGGTATGGGAAGGAGATGGAAAACACCACCATTAAAAGGAAAAGAAGGGAAGGTTTGGGAAGGTTTGGGAAGGTTTGGGAAGGTTTGGGAAGGTTTGGGAAGGTTTGGGAAGGTTTGGGAAGGTTTGGGAAGGGAA
>VYXC01005575.1:233770-286391 GCA_013397175.1 Platysteira castanea | reverse complement strand
TGGGAAGGGAAGGGAAGGGAAGGGAAGGGAAGGGAAGGGAAGGGAAGTCTCTCTCCCAAAGTTATTTCTTCTGCTCCAGGATTTTGTTGCTGTTGAACTCAGCCAGGCTCTTCCACGAGCACATCTGAACTCTCCACTGGGAGCACTCACATTCTCTGCCTGGCTCTAAGGATCTGCTTCACCTCATCCCATGGATTTCAAGAGGAAAAAATCTGGGATGAACATTTACCTCACAGCCATGTTTCCCACCCCAAAATCCCCCTGAGCTTCTCAGGAGCCTGGAGCACATTCCAGGACTGCAGTGACCTGGGATGAGGCTCCAGGTCATGAGCCCTGAGGATGTGCTGGGCACGGGCACCAAGCAAGCCCCAAAATCCACGGAAAATCCCCTTCCCAACACTTCCAGCACATTTAGAGCTCTGAGCAGAAGCCGGAATCCAGTCTCCAGCTGGGCTAATGGCATCCAGCAGTTGCCTCCCAACATGAGAGACTGCAAGGAAGCAGGAAAAGGCACTTATCCATGTGTCAGAGATGGATTCACCCCAGCAGTTCCTGCAGGGATTCCAGCCCTCTCCAGTCACACTGGGAAACAGGTTTTCTCCCTGAAGAATTCCAAACTCCTTGGTGCATTCAGGCATTCCATGAGTTAATTTGGGGAAAACAGGGCTGGGGTGTGTCTGCTTCCAAAGGCTGGGGCCAGGACAGGGAAGGAAAAGTTAAAGTGAGGAATGATTGGAGGTTTTGGGATGAGTTACTCGTGCAAAATTCTCCATCCAGCAGACCTGGGAAGGGGCTCCACTGGATATTTTGGGATGACAACATCTGAGCCTCAGCTACACAGCAACAACACCCTCAAGGATTCATCCCTTGCAGCAGAAAACCAGGAAGAGCTGGAGAAGAAAGGTGTGGTCAGAGCCAAGGAAAGGCAATCACAACATCCATAGGGAGCGGGCAACAGGGACTGGAAGATGCTGGAAGAAGGAGCAGCTTCCAAAATCCCAAAATCTTAGGGCCAGATAGTCCTTAGGAGGCTTTTTAATCCCATTTGGGTTGTGGTGCTGCTGTTGTCATTTCCCAGCTTCCAAAAGGTCCGGGAACTCTGGGTCAATAAAATTCCATCTTGGAAAAGGGCTGAGCCAGGAAATCAGTGGAAGTCCAGCCTGTCTCTTCCCTTCTTTTTCGGGAGGTAAGTCACCAGGATTATGAAATCCAAGTATCCCAACACCTCTGTTTTCCGGTCACAGAGAAATGCACAGAGAACCATAGGTTTCGTTGGAGTATTTTGGGAGATGGGATGACCCGGGAGGGGGCAGGCAGGGTGAGGGAATACACACACAAACCTCCAAGGCTGCATCCCTCCACTTCCCATCCACACATTCCGGAGAAACGGGGAGGGGGAGAGCGACCTGCAGCCCCAGCCCCGCCAGCTCAGCGCTTTTGTGCTTTTCTGTCAGGGAAGAAAAAAGAAAGAAAAAAAAAAAAAACCTAAAAAGCCCCTTTTTGTTTTGTTCCCCTTTTTTGTTTGCTAATTTATTGTTTTGTCCTGAGCTCGAGCTTCTGAAATCCCTTGTTCTTGGCGCTCATTAAAATATTTGGGACTCGCTCCGGTGCTGCCGCGCTCTTTTTGTGTTTATTTTTCCCTCCTCCCCAGACCCCCCCTCTCCACAACCCCGCGGTCAAAACGTCCCTGTGTTTTCCACGTGCTGATTATCTCGAGAATCAAGGCTCCTGAGCAATTTGTGAGTCACTCCAAAGCAATCAATTATGCATCAAATGACTTTTTGATTCTTTACCTTGTGAGCGGAGAGCTGGAAGAAGAGGCTGCTTTTTGTTCTCTTCCCCTCCTCTATATTATTATTATTTTTATTATTATTCCCCATTCTCTCTCTTTTTTTCCCCTCCCTTTCCGTGCTCCAACAGCTCTGCCTGCTGGCGTTGGGATTACGGCATGATCAAATGGTTTGCTCTTAATTGGCAACAGCTCCAAGATGGGAAGAAGGCAGGAAGATTAAAAGGAAAAGGCCACGGCAGCTGGAGCAGATTCTTGGTGGCGAGGTGGGAGAACAGGGCTGAGCTGAGGAGACTTTGGTGTAAAAGTGATTCCCTGCCTCCACCAGCAAGGATGACCAAGGAAATTTGGGGACAGGAGATGGGCTGGAAGGTGCAGAGGTCAAAACCAGAGAGGTTTTCTGGGGAATAAGCTGTTATCCCCCTCCCTCAGTTTAAAAGCTCCGTGACAAGGACGTCCAAGTCCTCACCTTCAGGCAGGGCTGCAGTGTGGGAATTCCAGCAGGGAAGAGGCAAGAATGGGATGTAACACACCTCAAGGAGTTTCTCCTGCCTGGTGCACAGTGCTGGACCATGCAAGGTCCTGGATTTGTCCATGTCCTGCTCTGAAGGAGGGAAAGGTGCCCATACAGAGCCAGGAGCCATCAGCAGGTGACACTTTTTCACCTGCAAACCCAGAGGCTGTCCCTGTCCATGGGGTCCACATCCTTGACCCTTTTTCCTTTGCAATATCCCTGGATACGTTCATGTGACACTGGCCTGGGCTATGGTGAGCACAGGTCTCTCCTCTCCGTTGAGGAGGAGATTCCCACAATTGGGTTAAAAGAGATCCATGGGAAAATATCCACTTTAGGGTCTCTAAGTGTCCCTCTTGTCTTCTCCATCCTTGCAGCTCCAGCTCGACACCTCCTGAATCCAGTTCTTACACTAGAGGTGATTATCCCGGAATTATCCGTTTGCCAGGACATAGGAGCTGTTCTTACTCCTGATAGAAAAATAAGAATTAAAAAATCCCAAAATAAAAACAAAACACAAAAAAATGAAAAGTAAAAAAAAAAAACCCACCACACAAACCAAAAAATGCCAAAACTCAAACAGAAAGACGGGTTGTGTTAACTTGTGTTTTACCTCTGGATTTTCTCATCACGTCCCAAAAAGGGTTTTCCTCAAGTTAGGAAAGGTGATTTTAATATTCCCTCCCCTTCTGGTCTTGAGGATGAGGCTGACAGAGCATCACCCAATCACCGAGTTCTTCAGAAGCACCAGATGAACAAAACTTGGGAATGCAGCTCCTTTCCAGTCCCTAAATGACATGATGGATACGACAACGACCTTCTCCACGATCCCAAAAATCCCTGAGGGTGCTCCCCACAATAAAATCCTCCATTCCCCACCCGTTTCCATGGCTCCTCATTCCCGATGTTAACAAGGTGATGCCCCAGGCTGTGGATGTCCTTTGGAGCACACAAAAAGGATCCCGCTTGGATCAATTGCCTCCTTCAGCTCCATCCCTCTTGGCCAACTGCATCCTGGGTTTTATTTGCAAGGGAAAGGGAGGGATTTGTCCCCTGGATGTGTCACTCAGGAGGACAAATCTGGAGTAAAGAGTTCAGCTTCAGGGCCTCAGTGACAAAATACAGCAAGTCCTGGGAAGGGGGACACCAAGATGGGGTTTGGGAGGACACCAAGATGGGTTGGGGAATAAAAGTGTAAGAAGTGACTGAGATCAGCTGGAAAGAGGGAAGTAAAGGAACGCCTTCATTCCACCTTTTTTGCAGGAGATGTCCATGGAGAGGAGGAAGCCAGGTTCTTCTCCAAATTCCTCAGCAAAGGAGGAGCGGGGACAATCACAGGGGGCACCAAGGGAAAATTCCCAACATGAGGGTTGGGAGACCCTGGGAAAGGCTGTGGAATCTCCATCCTCAGCTAAACAAGATCCCAAGGAGCTGAGCCTGGTCTAACTTTGAGCTTGGACATGCAAGGGGTTGAAATGGAAATGCCACCTCTCTCTTTTATCCTAAATTATTCCATGACCCTGATTAACCCCCAGCTGAGCAGATCCTGCTCAGGCTGTGACCAAGACCTATCCTGATGTCCCAAAACCAGTCACTCACAGCTCTGTATTCCTCCCATCCCTCCCCCTTCACTTGGAGAAGAGGGGATTGTACATCTTGGGATGTGAGTTGGGGAAAAACCTCCTTAGGAAATCAGTGGAATAACTGAGAAGATCCAGATGGTTGGAAGTCTTCCCCATCTCATAGCAACAGGGTTTTTTTGGGAAGTAAAGAGCAGGAGGAGAGAAACTCCTCCTGAGGTAGTTCTGGCTGCTCAAAGACTGGTGGCACCATCAAGCTGGATTGTCCCTAATCCTCAACCATCTTGGCAAAGCCTCCAAGCTGCATTCCCTGCACCACATGAGGAACTCCAGGATGATGCAGGACTCAGGGCAGAGCCAGCGGAGCATCCCTTGGCAGCCTGGAATAGGAAGGAAGCAGCAGGATGAAGGAATCACAAGCTACAGTGACATTTGCAGCATCCCAAGGGTCTCACTCAGGACCTGGAGAGGCAGAAAAAAGGAATGAGGTCACTGGTGAAATCTGTGGATGATCAGGGTAGGAATAGGACAGATGATGGAGAGGTGAGGTGAGGAGAGCAGAAGCAAAATCCAGCATGAAAGCCAAGGTTCTTTCCCCAGGAAGGACGTTGTCCAGTCCAGCCACTGGACACACTAAGGGGAGCATGTCCATGGATTTCTGGCAGCATCACAGGAGGATTTCAATATCACTGGAATAACCTTTGGCTGGGAGTGATGTAACAACGCAGACAGCCCTTTCTTCCAAGGTGAAGGAATCAAGTCTTGGCTGAAATCAGGCAGCGTGGAAAAGATCCAGGCGCGGATTTCTTGGTTGAGTGGATGAATCCAGCTCAATCCCTCTCCATACACTCTCCATGGAGTCAGGGCAATGATAGAAGTAGTTTTAGGGAATGACTCATCCCACACAAAGGATTCGTCTTAAACTCCCTGCAGGAATGTCTTCATCTCCAGTGACGATGAATTTCAAGTATCATGGAATCATGGAATCACAGGATGATTTGGGCTGGAAGGGGGCTTAAAGATAACCTTGTTCCAACCTTCAGCCATGGGCAGGGACACCTTCCACCATCCCAGGGTGCTCCAAGCCCTGTCCAACCTGGCCTGGGACACTTCCAGGGATGGGGCAGCCACAGCTTCTCTGGGCAACCTCTTCCAGGGCTTCATCACCCCTGAGGGACATTTTCCTTGAAGGGACAGGAATTTCATTCACTGGCAGGGAAAGGAGATCCCTTTACTGCAGGCCACGGAGAAATATTCCCTGGGAATACATTGGAAGCAAAAGTTACTTGAAACTGGTATTTAGAAAAAAAACCAAACAAACCTAATAAGGAATTCTTGATTCTTGCAATTTCCCAGGAATTCCTTGGGCCACTGGGGTGAAGGGCTGAGCCACGCAGGGAGCAGCTGTCCAAATTCACACGGTGGGAGACTCTAACTAAGCGTGACCAAGAAATGAAGATTATGGGAAGAGGTGCAGGGATAGCACATCCTGCTGCCATCCATATCCCTGCCCGGATATCCGACCATCAGCAGCAGCTGCTGCACAGGGAAAAGGATCCAACAGGTTGGAGAATCAAGACATAACACGGGAGAATCCGGCTCCTGCTGCATGGAATCCAGGGAAGGTGCTCAGAGGAAATTGATTGTTCAGTGAACTGCAAAACTTACTAGGAAAAGCTCTCCTGGGACTCATATTCCTTTTAATCCAGCAAATGTACTTGGAGTTTCCCTTTGCTGCCTGAACAAGTGTTTGACAAGTCCCAGGTAGATCCTATCTCAACTTTATAGCTCTGCTTCTGACCACGGTGGGGAAGGCAAAAGAGAAGTTTAAATTAATTGCCAGACTGGGGGATAAATGAAAACCATTTAAATGAAATGGGGCTGGAGCCAGGCTGGAAGTGCTGGGAATGTCCAGCCTGGAGAAGGGAAGGCTCCAGGGAGAAATTAGAGCCCCTTCCAGAGCCTAAAGGGGCTGCAGGAAAGCTGGAGAGGGACTTGGGACAAAGGATGGAGTGACAGGAAAAAGGGGAATGGCTTTAAACTGCCAGAGGGAAGGTTTAGATGGGATATTGGGAAGAAATTCTTCCCTGTGTGAATGATGAGGCCCAGGCACAGTTTTCCCAGACAGTTGTGGCTGTTCCATCCCTGGAAGTGTCCAAGGCCAGGCTGGATGGAGCTTGGAGCAACCTGGAATGGTGGAAGGTGTCACTGCCCATGGCAGAGGGGTTGGAACTGGATGGTCTTGAAGACCCTTTCCAACCCAAACCCTTCTAGGATTCTATGAAACCTCTGGAAAATGAAGTCAGAATAAAGCAATGGATCCCCCAAATGCTGGTGGACAAGAGAAGGAACAGAGGAATGGACTCTTAAATCTCTGACAGCTCTCCATTCCAAAAAAAAAAATTACATTTGGGGAAAGCTGCTGGAATATTTGGGAACTCTGCTGCTTGCTGTTCAGTACTTCTCAGTGACTCACACTCAAACAGTGACCTCAACCCATGGATGCTCCACCCTGGGAGTAAGAGAGATCACACGGATTTCAGGGGATCCTGGAAGTGTTATCTAGGCATCAGGCAGGGTTACTACACGGGGATTGTAGGTGTGCTCGCTTTTCATGGAATCTTGGGAGGCACTTGGGAAAACAGGACTCATCCTGTGCCACTGGTGCCAGGAAAAAACCTTGTGTGTGAAGGCTCCAGTAAAATTGACCCACGTGGGGTATTGGGGTGGATGATTTCAAAGCTTTCCCATGGGATTGTCTGTTATCCATGGTCTGGATTACAGAAAGCTCCAGAAGAACATAAATTACAATGAATTACACAACAAAGATGTGGGTTTTGACATGGAATTATGGAATCATTTGGGTCGGAAGGGACCTCAAAGATCACCTTGTTCCAATCCCTGCCATGGGCAGGGACACCTTCAAGTATCCCAGGTTGCTTCAAGCCCCACGCAGCCCCATCAGATCATGGACTGCAGATGGCCACATCCTGCTGTGCTGGCTCTGCCCAATCCCAATCCATCCCTGAAAAACCCTGTGGAATAAAGAGTCCAAAATGAAAACCAAGGCCATTGCACAGAGCCTGCACCATTCTGCATCTCCTCCAAACCCCTGGAGACCACACCAAGCACCATCCTTCCTCTCCCACGCAGCAAAGCACTTGGGAACCATGTTCCAGCCCTTTCCAACCTGTGCCAGCGAGAGCGACAAGCTGTCCCCCAGCCCCATCATCCTGATGGACAGCAGCTTACATCCCACACCGGCCCCAGGAACCACCACTTCCAGCAGCTAATTCCAACACAAAGCCTGCATTGAGGGGTCAGGTTTCAGCTTTTCCGGCTGGGAGAAGACGAGGCTGCCAACCCAAATAACACCGACAGCTGCTCCAGGAGCCGAGCACGGCTCAGTGACCTCGGCTCCTTCTCACGGTGACCTCCCAGCAGATCCTGGCCAGCAGTGCCACCGAGCACCAGGACAGCCGGTGGTGGCAGCCAGAGCCGCAGTTGGGGAGGCAGAACGTGCAGCCCACCAGCTGGGAAATGCATTCCCTCTTTCAGTGCTCTCCATATCCTTCTGGCCTCTCTGTGATGTTCTCCCAGGAAGCAACACTTTGGGATTGTTTCAGGAGGGCTTCGTGTCCCTGTGATTTTTGATGATCCAAAGGCTCTTGTAATTGCCAACAATTCAAAGGCAGGATGCAGCAAAGAGCTCTGAAATACTGGGATCATGGGCCTAAAAGGGAATTTTCCTGATGTCAAAAGGGAATTTTCCTGATGCCGCACAGAGACAAAGAAGAAACTCAACACATTTTTCAAATCCTTCTCTTACCCTCTTCCTCACCTGCTGGGCCATTGAGAGGGGCTGGAATATCAGCCATGAAATCATGTCCCGTGCCTTGTTCCAGCCTCGAAATGAGCCGGGATGGACTCATGGCACAGAGGTTGGGACATTTAAGGAGTGCCATCCTGGGGGACCAGTTTCCACCCTGTCATCCTGGACTGGGAACAGTTTCGACCACAGTGGATTTGTTCAAATCTACCAGAGCTCTGGTGCTGTTCTGATCCTATTCTGGAGTGACAAGAGAAGATATTCCCACCATTCCCACTGGATCTGTTGGACTTTCATGCCTTTTATTTCCAGCAACTCAACCCAGAGGTGTCTTTGGAGATATCTCAGGTTATCCTTGTTGACTTGCCAATCCCAAAGGACTCAGATCTTCAGTGGATCCTTGGGAAATTTCCTGATGACTTGCGTGATGTTGGATACCTCATACGTCAGTAGGAATCATCCATAACCAGCCAGATCCAGCCCCTGAACTGGATAATTCCAGAGAAAAAACTGACATTTGGAAGACCTACTTTGATTTTCCAGCTGTTTGAAGACCATGGCCGCCAGTGTTTTAGGGCTGTTTCATGGAATCATGGAATATTTTGGGTAGGAAGGGAACTCAAAGATCACGCCATTCCAACCCCCTACCATGGGCAGGGAACCTTCCACTAGACGAGGTTGTTCCAAGTCCCTTCCAGCATGGCCTCGAACACTTCCAGAGTCATTTCTTGCTTCCTTTTCCTTCTTCCCAACCCACAAGTTTCCAGTCACTCCTTGATACACTTCCAAGCATTGTTTTAACCCACAAAAATGTAAAAAGTTGGGCAATGAGTTGGAGAAACAATCTCTGGATCGCTGTGTGCTTATTCCCAGGTGAGGAACCAATTCAAAGGTCTCCAGCTTGGGACTGATGTGGTTTGGAGATAGGGAATTCTCATGGAGGTCTTTGATCCAAGCTTTTTCCATAATCCTTGATCCCAGACAGTTAATGTTTTCGGACTACTGTGTCCTTAAAAAGTTGGAAATTTCACGGATGCAGTGACCAGCGGAGAACATGGTAATGTCAGTCATGTTCCCTATAATCCAGCAGCAGGATTTATCCCTGAGGTTTTCTCGCAGCGACAGGTGACGTGAGGAAAGTCCTTCCAGTTTTGTGTGGTGGGAAGAGCTGCCCACGGACTTGGGATTTTGTCATTTCCCTCCCAGATTTTCTGGCTTCCTTGCGCATGTGTTTTCCAGCATTCCCAGCAATCCATCCTTTAGAAGCCTCAGCACCAGAATGTCCAGCCAGGAGACTTTGCCCTCGGAATCCCAGCTCAGAGGAAGGACAGGACACACATCCAGAGCGGTCACCTGGAATCTCAACTCTCGTCCATCCCATCGTAGCACTTGAATGCCCAAACTCCCTGAGCAAAGAAGTCCTTGGGTCATTCCTTATTCCACGTATTTAGAGGACACGGAGAGGTCACTCCAGCCTTGGGTGAACCCTGACCCTTGGAAATTTGGATAGGGGAAACTTCCCTGGTTTGCTGGGCAGAAAAACTCCCACTTCCCACCGTCTCCTCCCTGCTCACCTTCCCGTTCTTTGCAGAGCGGAAATGGGAACAGATGTTTTTCTGTTTTCCCTCCACCAAACCCCCCTTGCTGAAGCGGGAAAGCCCCGGAGCGCCTCCTTGGCACCTCCGCGACTCCGCGTTTCCTCACCTGTCACACGAGCTGGTGACAAGATGAGCAACACCCCGCGACCCGCCAGCCACCACCACGAGTCTCTGCGGGAGAGAAAAAAGGGGGTGGTGGGGACAAACAGATGTGCCACGAGTTGCTTCCCAAAAACGTGTTTGTGCATGGGGAGGTGTGAAAGGAATTCACACCTCCCTCTCCCTGTGCAGGTACAGCAGCAGCTGCCGAAGGCTCCTGATCCATCACCTCATCCTCACTGTTTCAGTGGGATGTCAAACATGCAGTGCTAAGCAATGATCTCCTGCCATCTGCCAAGGTGAACACGGGCTGGGGGTGTCGCATCCAACAACTTGACAGGCTCTCATCCCCCTCCCGTTTTTTTTAATCTTTTTTTTTTGCCTTTTTTTCCTTTTAAAGAAAAGAGAAAGAGGGAGGAAACGATTCCGCATTAGTTCAGAGACTTCATCCATCACTGCTGCTCTTTATCTCAAGAAAAAGAGGCCTGGGGGGACCTTGCTGCTCTCCACAACTCCGTGACAGGAGGGTGGACACAGGTGAGGGTCAACCAGTGACAGGACAAGAGGACATGGCCTCAAACTGTGCCAGGGGAGGTTCAGGCTGGAAATCAGGAGGAATTTCTTCATGGAAAGGGTTTTGAGGCATTGGAACAGGGGCTGAACAGGGAGGTGGTGGAGTCCACATCCATGGAGGTATCCAAGAAAAGACTGGACGTGGCACTCAGTGCTCTGGGCTGGGTGACGAGTCAAAGGTTGGACTCGATGATCTTGGAGGTCTTTTCCAACCATGATGATCCTGGGGTTCTCTGGATATCAGAGCAGGAAGTTGGTTTAAAACTGGATTTGCTTCCATTCCCAACCAGGATGGAAATAGGACAGGGAAGCAACTTCTACTCTGAGAGTGCCACCAAATTTCTTTGGGATTAAAATGACCCTGTCAGCCCTGGAAATGCCACCAGTCCCAGAAGCCATTTCCTCTTGGAAAGAGATGTCCAATCTTGCCTAGCAAGAGAACGTTCAAAACCACAGACAATGAGAAGAGATATAGGCCTCCTCCCCGGCAAGATTTCAACCAGTTTGTATTCACCTGGCTTTTTTGGGGAATTTTGGCAGGGATTGGGCAGCTTGCCATGGTAGATTTAAAGGAATGAGACCAGTTCCAGTGTAGACCCTCCTGCAAAGATACACCCCTTAAATCCCAGCTCCTGGGGCTGGTCCTTGAGATCTGTCTGGAGGGGACTGGGAGAACTGGGACTCCTGGATTCCTGGCTGGCTTTGGGAAAGGCTTTATGGAGCTTGTGTGGACTCTTTTCCTTGCCTTCATGTCACAAGTACAAAGTGCCACATCCTCGTCTCCTCTCCTCCCCCTCCACCATCACTCCTTGTCTGTAACATTCCCAAAACTCCATTCCAGATGCTTGATCTTCTCCTCATTGTACCTCTTTTCCCAACCTCTCTTCCCGAATTTCCTCTCAGCCTGCTGAGAGCTTCCACAGCCGACATTTCCATGGGGGTGTGGGCTCCCTTCCGAGGGCAGGATTATCACCCTGGGAACATGATCCTGGTCAATAACTATTGACTGATAAACCAACAATACATTCCAGTGCCAGCCTGTCGATTCCTGGGATTGATTTATCCGCCCCTCTTCCCTGATTTACGGGCAGGGATGGGAGGCTCGGGACAGCCAGGGTGCTGCTCTCCATCATTCACAAATTCAGCTGCTGAGGGTCTTTGATTCCAGAGGGGGACAGCAGAGGTGTTTGTGGTTGAGGAATCCAAGGAAAGGGACGGGCTCAGAGGTGCAGATCTTACACCGAGGCTTTCAGTTGGGCCTCTGGTCGACCCAGCTTGGTTTTCTTCTCCTGGCTTGTGGTGAGGGCTGGAATTTCCAGAAAAGCTGCGTTTCCAGAGATCTACTCACCCATCTCGGTGGAGGCCTCGGTTTTCCATCACTTACTGGGCGTGGAATCCCTGGAGGATAAGGAATAACTGCTCTTCCTGGTGATGGGGAATACCCTGCTTCCCTTCCAGTGGTGGTGGTGAGGACAGAAATCCCAGCTCTCGGGGTCTGACAGGGTGGGAAATCCCGAGATCTGTCCCTAACCCGGGATGGGATAATTGACCACAAGAATGTCAGGACTATGTGGATAAAATGTCTGTCCCGTGGCATCCCATGGGAGAACTTCCATGATCTCCAGTTCTGCCCCTGAAGTTGCTTCCCACTCCTCTCCTGCAGGGTCACCAGCACTGGGAATTTTGGTTGTAAATTTTGGTCGTAAATTCCTTTTACAAGAGCCTGTAAAATGAGGGATTGGAGGATGGGTGATGCCTCCTCCCCAGAAGGGGTCAGATTGGATGGAGCTCAGCCAGGAGAAGAATTCCTGAGTTTTGGGACAGAAATATTCAGACTCACCTACCTGTTCACGCAGCAAACGTGCTGGTCAGGCTGCCTGAGAAGGGAATGCAATCCCATCTTAGGAACTGCTCCAGGATTCTCCATGAGCAGATGTTAAATACCTGCAATGCTGGGTAAGTGAACTGCCAGCCTTTCAAAGTTGCAGGGGATTAATTTTGAACTAAATCCCTGGAAAACCACGTGGCTCCTGACATTGCAGTTGATCTCTGTTTTCCGGGCAGGTTTCTGCTCTGAAATTCTGGGCTCGGATGGTCGTGTTTGTGGCTGAAGAGCTGGGAAGATTTCTACTCATTGTCATCATCATCATTATCCTTTTCAAGAATAATTTGTCTTCTGAGCCTTTTCTACCTTTCTTCCCTCCCTTAGAAACTTCCCTTTAAATTGTTACACCCTAGAAATATCCCTATTGTCTGTCCTCTCCAAGCAGGCACTCTCTGGACTTTTCCTTGGGTTCATGGAACAGCAGAGGGAACCTGAGGCAGGTACAGATGTTCCTGTTGGAGTAATTCCAGTGGAGGCCACTAATTTGATCACAAGGCTGGAGCATCTCTCCTGTGGAGAGCTGGGAATGTCCAGCTGGATAAGAGATGGATCCAGAGAGAGCTCAGAGCCCCTTCCAGGGCCTCAAGGGGCTCCAAGAGAGCTGGAGAGGGACTTGGGACAAGGGATGGAGGGACAGGACACAGGGAATGGCTTCCCACTGCCAGAGGGCAGGGATAGATGGGATATTGGGAAGAAAGGAGGGTGGGCAGGCCCTGGCACAGGTTTTCCAGAGAAGCTGTGGCTGCCCCATCCTTGGAAGTCTCCAAGACCAGGCTGAACAGGCCTTGGAGCAATCTGGGATAGAGGAAGGTGTCCCTGCCCACGGCAGGGGGTGGATTGAGATGACCTTGAAGGTCCCTTCCCACCCAAACCATTCCAGGATTCCACACAGAGTAACAAGAACATCAGGGGAGGTTGCAAAGTTTGGGTGAACATCAGGGAACCCCGAGTTTTCCACAACCCAACAGCACAGGCATGTGAGATGCAGCTTTCCAGGTTTCCTGGGCAGCTCCAAACCCCACCTTTGCATGGTTCCAGAGCAGATCTGCTCCTTCCCAGACTGCAGACCCTGGATTGCAACCATTGGAGAAGAAAATATTCCTAGGGCTGGTTTCTCCCATCCGGTATTTCCCATGTGTCTGAAAACAAAATTATTCATTTCCCCTGGAGCTTCCCAGAGCTGCTCTTCATTCCAACACCTCTACAAACACAGACAGTTTCCTCTTCCCAACTTCCCATCAGATAAATTGTGTTTTTCCAGGCAAATCTCAGCCAGGAGTTCCTCTCTCACTGTTCTATCCTTAAAAAAAGTAGTGCAAGGCTTTCTCACAACGCAGGGCACTGCATTTTCCTGCCTGGCAGCACGCAGGACCGTGTTGGGAAGAACGGGAAAGGGAGGGAAAAAGAGATTGGAGATGGAGAGAAAACTGATGCTGAAGTTGGGGGAAGGAGAAAGGTGGATTTTCAGGGGAGAGGTGAGATCCTGGAATTGCAGCTGATGCCGAACACAGCTTTATCCCTTCCACGGGGATCTGGTGTCACCAAAGCAAATCCTTTGCAGGATTTTTTTCCCCACCCATTTGTCCACTTTGAAAATCCTTCCCTAAGCAGGGACAGATCCACAGCACCATCCCCTGATTATAGGATCATTCCCTTCCTCCCTCAGTTCCCATCTTGTTCCCACTCCATTCCTTCTTCAATCACTCCCTAAATCAGCTCCTCAAGAATCCAGGCTGATCACGGTTGGTCACTGCCCTGTCTCCTTTTAATTGGAACCTCAATCGCCATCGTGGTGATGATGGGATGGGTTTCTCGCGAGGCTTTGGGAATGTTTAACTGCCCGTGCCCTCCTCAGCCCATTAGACACAAAATCTGCCAACTGCTCACATTAGTTGGGAAGAAGCTTAGCACAGGGAATTACTGCTGATATGGGAACAGGGGGACAACATTCGTGGGTTTTCTCCCAACCACAGTGGTTCCAGAGAAAAGGAAAATCTGGAGGTTCCCTTTGCAGATCTTGGGAAAAGGAGCAAATAAAGAAAATGGGCATTGGAAGCGGGATTGAGTGGTTCAGGATTCCTGGGAGCTACTCTCTGTTCTTAGGGGATTGGGGATTTAGGGATTTGGCATTTAGGGATTATCTCTGGGAGTAAAAGGCAACCGGCAGGTATGAGGGGTAGGGGTGAGAGGGTGGGATGTGGGAGCAGCATCCCAGGTTTCCACCATAAATCAGTGGAGCTCTTTCTCCACATAACTTCTCAAGGGGTCTCACCATGGCCCTTTCACTGCTGGTCCCAGAAAAGAATCGTGGAATCTTTTAGGTTGGGAAAGACTTTTAAGATTATCAAGTCCCACCATTAACCCATCACTGGGGTTTATGCACCACCCAAGTGTGTTTTTACCAGTCCTCCCAGTTCCAAGAGTGGCGTGTGCTGGGGACAGACAGCCACTGTAATCCAGGGAAAGCGTTTCTGGATCCAATCCTTGTGCTCAACCCAGGTTTCCTCTCCAAAATCCTAGGATAAGTGCGGTTGGAAAAGAGCAGGAGGCCTCTGGGCACCCTGTTCAAGCTTGTGGCCACCTTCCTCATCCAATCACTGTTCCTTGTGTCAGGATGGATCCTCTTCCACTTCAACTTGGATTCTCTCCCTTGAGGATGGGCACTGGAACCAGCCCTTCCACTGCTGGTCCCAGAAAAGAATTGTGGAATCATTTAGGTTGGAAAAGACCTTTAAGATTATCAAGTCCCACCATTGACCCACCACCAAGGCCACCACTAAACCATGTCCCCAAGTGCCACACCCACACATTTGTTGAACACTTCCAGGAATGGCAATTCCACAGCCGCCAAGGGAGCCTGTTCCAGTGCTTGGCCATCCTTCCACGAAGAATTTTTTCCCTGATATCCAATCTAAACCTCCCCTGACACAACTTGAGGCCGTTTCCTGTTGTCCTGTCCCTCGTTCCCTGGGAGCAGATCCCGACTCCCACCTGGCTGCCCCTCCTGTCAGGGAGTTGTGCAGAGCCAGAAGGTCCCTCCCGAGCCTCCTTTCCTCCAGCTCCAGCTCCCTCAGCCGCTCCTGGTGCTCCAGACCCTTCCCAGCTCTGTTCCTTTCTCTGGACACGCTCCAGCCCCTCCATGTCCATGTTGTGAGGGATCCAAAACTGACCCCAGGACTGGAGGTGCCCTGGCAGTGCCAGCACAGGGGGACAAGCACTGCCCTGGTCCTGTGGCCACACCACAGCTGGGACAAGCCAGGTGCCCTTGGCCTTCTTGGCCACCTGGGCACAGCTGGGCTCGTGCTCAGCTGCTGTCAGCCAGCATTCCCGATTTCCCAGTGGGAAGATTTCCAACCGTGACTCCCCAAATCCGGAGCATTCCATGGGATTGTCGTGACTCAGTGCATGACCCATCCCTTGGCCTTGTTGAGCCTCACCCCACTGGCCTCAGCCCATGGATCCAGCCTGTCCTGATGGTGTTATCTCCAAACTTTAGGATTCCCTTGATCCCCTCAGCCAAATCATTGATAAAGCGATTAAACAAGATTCTTCCCAGCACTGAACGCCCTGGAACACCACACCGGTCCCAAATGGATTTAACTCCATTCCCTGCCACTCTTTGGGGCACAGCCAGTTTTTTTCCAGGAAACAGGGCATCCATCCAAGCCATGAACAGCCAGTTTTTCCAGGAGAATGATGTGGGAAGCGGCATCAAAAGCTTCACTGAAATCTAGGCAGACGCATTCACAGCCTTTCCCTCATCCACTAAAAATTTGGGAAATAACGAGGTTCAGGGAATGGAAAAACTTCCAGGGGTGTTCATGGGAATGATCCTTTGAGCAGCAACGTCTCCAGGATGGTTTTGTTGTTCTTTATCAAATCCACGGGTGGAGATGAAGGTGGGCTTTCTGCTCCAGCTTTTCCAGCACGAAGCTGTGAGGGTGCTCCGAAAATCCCAGAATCATTAAGATTGGAAAACACCTCCAAGATCGTGGAGTCCAACTTTGGCCATCACCAACCATTAAACGCCACATCCAGGCTTTCCTTGAACACTTCCAGGGATGGAGGGTCAGGTTCAATTTATCTTGGGCAGATCGGGAGGTGGAATTTCCCAAAAACCCTTCAAATCCACGTGGAAAACGGGGATTGCCCCCCTAACGTCAGGAATCTCAGCACAGCCCTCCTTAAAACCCTCACAAAGGAACAGCTTCCCACGGGAGCACTTTAGGAAGCCGAGCCCTGATCCTGGCAGCAAATCTGACAGCCCTTGGTTTTAATGAGGGAATAATCCAGATGAAAGAATTCCTTCTCACATGCAAAACATCGGAAAAGGGGGAAAAAAACCCCTGCACTGGCTGTAAACGTCTCCAATGAATGTCCTATTTTCCCAGGCTCAAAGCTTATTGATTTAAGTCTTCCCCTGGAAGGCTCATCCCATGCCATGTTTTGATGTCCCGGAACAACAGCTTTCACTATCCAGTGTTACTCTGCAGCTTCTCAGAGGAAAAAAATCCCATTTTTCACGTGAATTCAAGAAATAGAGAAAAAACATTGGATTTCGCTACTGTGTTGAAAGTATCTTTATTTTTTTAAGTGGTTCTGGAGTATTTTTGTTGAGATAAGAGCAGAGTCAGAAATTTCAGCTTAACAGGTGAAAAATATTAAGGAATTATAAGCAGGGCTGGCCAAGAATACTTTTTAGGGGTTTTCGGTTTGTTTTGGCTTTTTGTGGGTGGGGTTTTGAGGGTTTTGTTGGGTTCTTTTTTTAATGAATTTTTTTTTTTTTTGCCAGAAAATTTCAGTTATTGAAAGCAAACCTCATACCTGATCTCCCATTGTTTGGGACATTCCCTCCTGCTCCCGTAAATCCTTGATTGGATCAAGGTAAGCAGTGCTTGTAGGATCAGCTTGGGGAGTAAATTCCCATAGGGGAAGGACAGGGAACAACCAAACTAGTTCAATATTTGGCAAATATCCTTTATTCACATCCAAAGAAATGTATCCAGAGCCAGGAGTGGTTCAACCCATGGATTATCCCGCTCCTTCTCCCTTTCCCTCCTACCTGGGATGTGTCTGAGCTCCAATCTAACACTTGTTCCAGGTGATTTATATTCCCGCTGTGGAGCACGGGAATGACAAGGCAGGAAAATCCCCCAGCATCCTCTTAAGCAACTCAATAGAGGGGCCAATGTTTTTGGTTTATTGTTGTCCATAAAATTTTATGGATTGGAACTCGCTGGGTTCATTGCACGGAATTAAGGGAAGTGGTTTCTTTATTTTCCTGTTATTTTTTCCCAAACTGCACTAACAGAAAAGCTCCTAAAGGCATGAACCTGGTTCTTCTCCTCTGCAGGGAGCTGGGCACCAGGTCGGGAAAAGCCGGAAGAGAAAGGAATGAAGGAATCCTCTTCCCTTGGAATTCTGCTAAGTCCCAGAGATGTGGCACCAAGTTTAATGTCATGGCTCAGGAAGAGGCCACAGCTTCTGGAGTTATCCAGGGAAAGATGCCAGAGCCGGGGCTGATATCCATGACCAGCTGGTCCCCACAGCAGGAACTGGGATGGGTTCTGGCCTCATTCCAGTGCTGGGTTCCACTGTCACCATCCTCAAGGGAGAAAATCCAAGTTGAACTGGAAGAGGATCCATCCTGACACAAGGAACAGTGATTGGATGAGGAAGGTGGCCACAAGCTGGAACAGGGTGTCCAGAGGCCTCCTGCTCTTTTCCAACCTCACTTATCCTAGGATTTTGGAGAGGAAACCTGGGTTGAGCACAAGGATTGGATCCAGAAACGCTTTCCCTGGATTACAGTGGCTGTCTGTCCCCAGCACACGCCACTCTTGGAACTGGGAGGACTGGTAAAAACACACTTGGGTGGTGCATAAACCCCAGGCAGGGATCAGAATTCCCATCAGAACTCAACGCTCCATTCCCACTGGGTTCATATCCATGGTGACACAGCCTTTCACCCCCATTCCTTCTCCATTCCTCTTCTCCAGAGGGGCTGAACAGAGGGAATAAAGCCTCCATCACTGTGGGCTCTGCTAGGCCAGGCTTTGATCTTAAATCACCTGAAGGAGCAACTCCCTGACCCCAGGAAATTCTCCCGGAGCCAGGGAAGACCCTCACCTCTGGCACCATGAAAGGTCACCCCAAAGGCAGCAGGAAAAGAACTAAAATCCTGAATATCCCAGGCAAGAGCACCCTCCAACTTCTAAATTCCAAAATACAGGCATTTCCCATCACCCACCTTTCATCAGAGGGAGCTGTCGGAAAACAGAGCTGGAGCAAAGCAGGGAAATTAAACCCAAATTGACTTTGTGGCAACACAAGCCATAAATTGTGGTTATTGTGGCCAGGGCTTGGCATTATCCTACTGCCAATCCATCTTTTCCTTTGATTAAAGATCCCTCACTAATTCCATTTCCAAAGGCCGAGTTTATTTCCACAGAATAAAATCCCCTCCTTTGCTAATCCATTCCCATCTCCCGGCTGAAAAACGCAGCCCCAAGATTTGACACTGAGATGTTCCTGGCAGGAACGTGGCATGGCGGGGACAATCCTGTGGAGTGGGGAGAATGGAATAAATCCCAGGATTCCCCACAGCCTGACTCACTCGGGGTTGGGTTTTTTCCAGCTGGATTAGCTGAGCATTGCCCCCTCGTATTCCCACCACCTCCACCGAGCTTCTGGCCCTGATTGATCCATACAATTTGGAATATCATCCCACTTCCAGATTTGGACTCCTGCCCATCCTCACCGCTCTTCCCGTGGTCCCAGAATTCCTGGTGTCTCTTGGCCAGCCTGGCCCAGCAGCAAAGGATCCTCCCCAAGCTTGTTCTCCAGGGAAAGCAGATCCCTGCAGCATTCCTAAACCACTGCTCGTGGTTGTTCCTTTTTCACATCCCAGTTTTCACCTGAGCCCCTCCTTCGGACTATTTTGTGGGAATCTGAAGGCAATTAACACAAAGCCATTTTCAAGGCTGGCTGTGGGCACAGGGATATTTCTTTTGTCTTGGAAAATTAGATAATGGAGGATGTGTGGTGCCACCAGAGCGCAAAACTTTCCCTCCATCCCTTTCTCCTCTCTTTTGGGTGGCCAGAAGGGAATGAGTTTTTCCCGGGAAGGTGCGAACACGGCTGCCACGTTCACCCTCAAGGTCCCACCATGCCACCACCTCCACCTTGGAGCAGGAGCTCTCCCATTCCTGCCCCAAAATCACCCCTCCCAAACCAGCCGGGAGCACACGGCCGCAAATTTTCCCGCTGCAATCCACGCCTGGCTTCTCCATTAATCCTCCCGCTCTCCTCAATACCTGGGCTCATCCGGGTGCCTGAGAGGATTTGGAAAAAGCAGGGGAAATATAATTAGACAAGATGTTGCCCTCGGAGTCAGAGCTGGGGCCGGCTCATTGAAGGGCAGCGGTCAGCAGAAGGAGCGGAGAGGAGTCAATTTCGCACGGATAACGGAGCCGTTCCGGCTGATTAGGGATTTGATGAGGGAAGGGGTTTGATTTTGGTGGAGTGACAGAAGCCTTACGGTCAGTTGAGATCTTGTTTAAGGAGGGCAAGCGGATCTGGACTGGGGATGGCAGATAGGGAGACAGGGATGAGCGGGACAAATTGGCCTGGTTCCCTCCTGTTTTCCTTCTTGTTGTCCCTGGCCTCATCCAACCAGGGCTGGGCACCAGCGGGGAGCAGCCAGGAATGCTGCCAGGAGCTCGAGGAAAGGAGAGAGGGAAAACAGCAGTGATAAAGAACTGGAAGAGACAGGAAGGACAGGCAGAGTTTGTGGGATCTTCCCTGGGATCTTGTCTCAGCCTCAGTCATTCCCGTGTCGTGGTTCCATCACCTCCACCTCCATCCCAAAATTCTCCGTGCAGCAAGGAGGAGAAAAGAGGTGGGAAAAGAGACCCAGCCTCACAGGAGGCTTGTCCAACATTCCCCTTCCTGGTTATTGATCCGGGAATTGCCTTGTGGGAACGGGAGTGGAAGGGCTGCTGCTTGTACATCCTGCTCCCGACTCTTCTGGGACCAAAGTCCAACAAAATCAAAGAATCCTGGAATGGTTTGGGTTAGAATGGATCTCAAAGATCATCCAGTTCCAACCCCTGCCGTGGGCAGGGACACCTTCCACTACCCCAGGGTGCTCCAAGTCACATCAAACCAGGCCTGGAACACTTCCAGGGATCCAGGGGCAGCCACAGCTTCTCTGGGAAACCTGTGCCAGGGCCTCACCACCCTCACAGCCAGGAATTCCTTCCCAATATCCCATCTAACCCTGCTCTTGGCACTGGGAAGCCATTCCCTCTTGTCCTGCCACTCCATCCCTTTTCCCAAGTCCCTCTCCAGCTCTCTTGGAGCCCCTTTAGGCCCTGGAAGGGGCTCTGAGCTCTCCCTGGAGCCTCCTCTGCTCCATGCTGGACACCCCCAGCTCTCCCAGCCTGGATCCAGCCAAATTTTCACCTAGGAGTGTCAAACCTTCCCATTAGTTGTGATTCCACCCTCAAATATCCCACCCTCATTCCTTCTGCAGGCTGGACTAGAGCCGGGGAGAGGAGACTCGGTGGGATACCAGGTCTTCATTCGGATGGAGAAGTTTAGACACCACCGGGAATTTTCCGTGAGCCTCGAGGTCACAACATGTCATAAACAAAGTCACGCCTTTGGTGCAGGTAATTAATCCCAACTGTTAATTGCAGTTGTTGTAAAGAGAGAAGGATTCTTGCCCTCACTTGGTTGCACAGGTAAGAGAATTTCCGGCACCTGGGAAACTCCGATCAGGCAAAGCTGCTGGAAATTCAGCCCCAACTCCCTTTTCCTTTGTCCCAAGGGGGTTAAGTGACTTTTCCAGGTGCTCCCGGTGTCACATCCCACCTCCTAAGCCCCCACAGATTCCATAATCATGGGATCAGCCCTCCTCCTTTAGCAGGAAACCCAGCAGCACCTGGGAAGTGAAATTAAAAAGTGAAAAATCAGGAAACAGGGTTTACTTTGCCTTGCCAGGGAGGGAATCTTGTCCTGGGTGTAATTTCAGTTTTACCAAGTGTTTAAGGAATTTTTAAGAGGGTCTGGACCTGTAACACTCCATAAATCACTCCCAGGAGGATGAGGATGCTCAGGGATGGAGGCCACACCACCAGCAGGAAAAGCAGAGCCTCCAACGACCCCAAAAAGCCAAATCCTCACAGTTCTGGTGCTCTAATCCTCACTCTCCTGCATCCAGCGGTGCTGAAATGAGGCTGGAAAAGAGGTTCAGCCTGGAAGTCAGCAGGAGTTCAGCGCTCAGAAAGAAAGGAATTGCAATCTCCAGCCAGAACCCAGAGGAGGGAAACATTCCATGTTAATAAACAAAATGAAAGGGAAAGTTAAACTCATCCCTCTCCCTCTTGTCCTGGTGATGGGTTTGGCTTTCAGTTCTCCTCGACAATCCCTAAAAATTAACCCCAGGAGTTGTGCAATTGTCAGATGTGAGCGGGGCAATCAAAGCCTTTCAAATCCATGTTTTGTCAACAAAAATACAGGAAGGTATTTCCATGAAAATTCCCCCAAAATATTGGCCCTTTTTCCCCTGCAAAGCTCAGAATCTCATTTTATATCAGCTCTGAAGTTCTTTTTTATCTGTCATCATATCTTAAAATGATAAGAATTAATCTCAGTAGGGAGTTATTTCTTCTCTTCTCTTGCAGCTCAAAATAGAAAACACTTTTTTTTCCTCCCCCCTTAATTTGAAATAAGTTTAATTTCATCAGGGAAAATTCATCACTGGAACAGAGAGATCAAATCTTGCCTCAGAATAAAGCAGGGAGCTCTCACCTGCTGCCCACCAGCTTCCAGAGGCAGCTCCAATATAATTAAATAACAATAATCCCAGAGATACAAAGCCTGGAATTCTGCTTTAAGCTGTGCCACCTCGATTCCAGACACCTAACTGTGACTGCGGGTGGTTTATTTATTATAGATTTGATTAATTAGCTCAGGAAGGATTCTAGCAACCTCTCCCTGCTTTTTCCAGAGGCTCCATCCAAAGCCCACTTAAGCCAGTGTAATAAAATCCTTTGCCTTCGGATAAATCCATGGGCACGTGCCAAGGGTTAATTTCTGTTTCAGTTCCTGCCGGGTTTGCTCCTCCAACATCCCTGGTGACTTCCCTGGAGTTATTCCAGATTATCCAAAATGAGCCAGCCCCGGGAAGGCTCACCTGGATGAGGAGATGTTGTCAGTCACCTTCCCTCAGACACAGCCTCTTCCCCTGCTTCCCACTCTTCCCAGGGTGGGAGAACTCTGGAAATTAATTTGGGGGAGAAAAACTGAGGAAGGAGGGGAGCTCTAAGGAACAGAATTCCCCCAAAATTGTCCCACTGGAGCGGAGTGGTTTGGCTGGCACAAAATGCCACCTCCCAATCCCAGGTGGGGTGGAATCCCTCCAGAGCCGTGATCTCATTCCCGCCACCTTCCCAGATCTACCCTGTCTGATTCCCAAATCTGCCTCCTCAGGGGGCCCATGCGGGCATCTCCCTCTTCCCTGAAATTAAAAGTTTTGGGGTAGATGTCCCAGGGTGGCACATGTGGCTCGTCCCTGCCTGACGCATCCCCATGTCCCCACTCCATCACTTTTCCCCTTTTCCTGCAGCTGGAAAAGGAGGAAAACAAATACTGGTCCCTCTTGGGTGGCTGTTTGGGGATGGAAAAGAGGGAGTTTATCTGATTTTCATCGCCAGAGAAGGAAGAGAAACCCCCTCATCCCTCCCGTGCTACGGAATGGGAGCCGCGCTCCAAGCCCGGGAAGGAAATCGCTTCTCCCACTCCAGTCCCTGGGAAACCTTTAATAAACTCAACTTTGAGGCCTCGTCCAATCTTGACAAATTGGAGTGGAACAAATCCTGTTTGGTTGTAAGGCAGCAGTTCGGGGAAGGTGGATCCGAGGGAAGATGGATCCGAGGGGGACGGGAGGTCCAGCGGAGCCGAGTAACATCTTTTGGCTGGGGGTGACAGCAGTGAGGAAGCACCACCCAAAAAATGTCCCCCTCCCTGGGGAGGCACCAGACAGGATCCCACTGGGATGCTGGAGGGGGCTTGGGGACATTCCTGCCCGGAATGCCAACTCTATTCCCAAAAAGATGCCTCCCACCAGGGCAGCAGGGAAGTGTGAGGTGGTGGGAATTCCTTCCTCAATCCACCTCTTGAGGATTTAATTCCACCCTCTCTCCATCCTGGGATCCCCCGGCCATCCTGGGGTTTATTTTTAAACCCGGCCACCCCAAAGAGGTTCCTGGAGTGGGGAGAGGTGTTGCCCTCAGGTGTTCTTCCAGGAAAAAAAGCATCCATCAGGTGGGAAAATCATCCCTCAAAGTGGAGCAGGGATTTGGTACCAGGGTCTCATCCCACCAGCTGGGAACTGAGGGATTTCAGGAATCCACTGCTAGACCCAGTTTTATTTCTTATCCCAAAAAAATCATGAATTTGGGAAGAAGGGGAAGGAATTTTTCGCTCCCAAATACACAGCAATATCCCAATAAAAGTGGAATTTGATTTGGGGCAATTAAAACATAGTAAAGGATTTCAGGAATGGGAGAATTCCGCTTTAAAACACTCCCAGAACTGCACTTCCAGCAGCCTCCTGCATGCAGGTATAACCTCATTGTCGGGAGCTGAATTGCAGAGCAAAGAAAAGAAAATCCCAAAATGTACCACCTCAGGAATTTGACCAGGAATAAGCTGGTTTACTAAATCTAGGACTGAAAATATATCAAGAAAGGGATATTTTAGAATTAGGCTGGGTCACACTTTCAAATTTCCTCTCCTGCTTCGTCCCAATTCAAGGTACTTACGTTTATTTTTATAAAAAAGACATGGAGAAATAGAAATGTATTTATAATTATATTTTTGGGTGTATATACATGGAATTTTTATGGAAGGCATATTCCTAAAAATATCCCTCAAGCCATCCCTGCTTTGATGTTTCTGTTCATTGAAATGTCCTGAAAATCATAAAATCAAAATGAACTTTCCTGACTCATCAAAAAGCCATAAAAATACAGGGATGTGTCCCAGCAAAGGCTGGGTTTTCCCTAATTTCTATCAAGCTGCCCTATCCCAATGGAAATCTCCCTCTGGAATATGCTCTAAGAGCTCTGATCAATTAATGCAAATTATATTCTATTTTTGTTATTTATTTAATGGGGTTTGTTTTTTTTTAATCTGTTTAAGATTTGTTTTCCACAAGAGACAAGAGGAACAGGATACATCCAGGTGGATTTTAAGGCAAATCCTTAAATCAGGATCATAATAATGCCATATTTTTGGCATTATTAGGCCCAAATAGATTTTAAAAATCTATAAATATTTATAAATAACTATAAATATCATTAATATGTCTAAGACCAGGATTTACATCCTCATTTTGCCTATCCCATTAGGAAGAAGGAAAATTATCAGGCAAACCTCTTAACTCCTCATTTACACAAATAATCTTTGCCCTAATTTTTCGGCCATGGAGAATACACAAATCTTATGTCTCACGCCCAAGTTTTGGTTGTGGATACTTTGGGAAAGAATATTTGGAACAGGGGAAGTGCAGAGCAATCCCTGTCTGGTCAGATCATTCCAAATCCATTCAGTGAGTGGATTGTGGATCACTGGATCACTTTGATCCCTTCAGCTGTCAGGGACACGGGGTCAAATTCCTGCTGTTCTACTAAAAAGTGAGGATTTTTGCTATGAGGGATTGGATTATTGCTTTTTCCAAGGAATATTCTGAGAGTTGGGGGTAATCATGGAATCATGGAATGGTTTGGATTGGGAGGGGTCTTAAAGAACATTCAATTCCATGGGCAGGGACTCCTTCCACTGTCCCAGGTTGCTCCAAGCCCCATCCAGCCTGGCCTTGGACACTTCCAGGGATCCAGGGGCAGCCACAGCTTCTCCGGGAATTCCATTCCAGGCCATCACCACCCTCACAGCCAAGAATTCCATCTCAATATCCCATCTAACCCTACCCTATTCCAGTTTAGAGCCATTCCCTGTGTCCTGTCCCTCCATCCCTTGTCCCAAATCCCTCTCCCGCTCTCCTGGAGCCCCTTTAGGCCCTGGAAGGGGCTCTGAGGTCTCCCTGGATCCTTCCCTTCTCCAGGCTGGACATTCCCAGCTCTCCCAGCCTGGCCTCAGAGCAGAGGGGCTCCAGCCCTTGGAGGGTTTCCATGGCCTCCTCTGGACTTGCTCCAGCAGCTCCATGTCCTCCTTTTGTTCTTATCCCTTGGAAGTCTTGGCCTTGCACAGCCGTCTCCACCTGGAATTTCTCAAAAGAAACACTAAAACTACACCAGGCATGGGAAGTTTCCTTCCAGAGGTTTTATCCCTGCCTGCTCTCCCCACGGAGCAGCCAAACTCCAGTGCCAAAGCCACCAAAATAAATACTGGAGAGCAGGAGTTATGGACTTCTATGGATGCTGCCCCCAAAATCAGGGCAGGATGGATGAATCTTTCCTGGGAACAGAATTATTCCGGTCAAAATAGGGCCAAAATCTCAGCACTTGGAGCAGAAATGGGATGTAAAACAATTTTTGGATGGGGGACATTTCACGTTTTTAAGCAAGGGATGGAAGATGGGGTAAGGGATGAGAGGGTCTTTACTGTATGTTCCTTGAGCCCAGAAATGTAGGGAATAATGTGAAAAGATCTCCCAGGGGAATGCCAAAGTCCACCTCTGTCATGTGGGAGGCTGTGACCCTGAGGAATTCTTGCACCCTCAACTCCAGGATTACTCCCAGATTTCCAGCTGCACTTCCAAAACTCACTTTTGGCCTCCACAGGTTCCCACTTCTCTCGTTTTACACATTCCCAAAGAAAAGCAGAGTCGGAATAAAAACTCCTCACTCCCTACCCAGGTACTGAGCTTGGTCTGGTTCTCCTTGGGTGTCTCCAAGGGGAATTATCTGAGAATGCTCAAATCCTCGTGTTGCAAAAAAAGAGAATTGCAAATTCAATTGCAAATTGCAAATCCATCACAAATATTCCTTCATTTCCTAAGCGCACTCCCTCTCTTCTCAGTCCTGCCACTCATGCAAACAAACCTGAGCGATCCTGAAGGATTTCTTGGGCATTGGTTGGTTGAGGATCTGGGATACAACACTCAAATTCCCAAAGGACAACCTCCCTAAAATAACCTGGAGACCCAGTGAGAGAGCCAGGACTTGATTCCGGATCCCAGATAAAGATCCTCCTTCAGCTGCATGATCACAGTTCTTGATTCCTTATGAAAATCCCTGTCCTGGTTTTGGACATAAAGAGACAAATCTTTTTTTCACAGATCATGGGACTAGACCAGGAAGTTCAAGAATTCAGGTCAGGTTAACGCTTTCCAGAAAAAAATAAAAAGGGGGATTTGAGCATTGGGAATTAAGAGGATGGAAACCAGATAGGGCAGGAAAAGTCAAGGAACTGCCACTCAGGGAATTTCCTGTGTAAAATGAGCCATCGGGTGTCCCAAATTTTTATTGGAAGTCCTGCTTTGTCTGAGCAGGCAACGCAGGAATGAGCACTGGAAGAGGCAGGAGGAGACACCTGAGTTAGGGCTGTAGTGACGGACGAGCTCCAGGAATGTGTGGAAAATGGGAGCAAAGGCTGGGAAACCTCGGCCACGCTGAAACAAAGCCCAGCACAACCTTGCCCCTCCCCATCTCCCAATCCATAAATCTCCGGAGCCACGGGTTTGTCTGGAGAGGGAAGGGAGCTGCACTTTATTCCCAGCCCCAGTGCTTCTGATGAGCTGCGGGATTGCCCTTCATACTCCTCCAGTCTCAATAAACCTGGCTAATTAGCGTCCTGACCACTCAATTAATTAGGCAGGACACTTAATTATGACAAACTCCATTATCCGCTGGAGCCCGGAGTGCCGTGGACATCAGCGTTGGGATGTGTTCGGTGACGATTTGATTCGAGAGGGAGTTTATTGACCAGGAAAGACGGATGAGGAGATTAAAACCATCAGGAGAAGCAGCTCCGAGCCATGGGCTTGGGTTAAAAAGACATCCAGGATCCCAAATGAGTCGCTCCATCCTCATTAAGAGCCACGGCAGGAATGGGAAGGTTTTGGGAAGGGAGAGGCAGCCAAGCTTTGAGAGGGTCCCAAACAAGGTGTGGGATGGAGGGTTTGGGTTTCCTCTCAGTCATGATCCTGCTCTTTTGCCAAAGGAAAAGCTCAGAGTGGAAAAAGTCTTCACCACATCCAAGCATCCCTTGGGAAGGCAGCTCCTTTTCTCCCCAAAAAATCTGTCCCAAATACTAGAGTCCCAAAAAGGGTCACAGGTGATGCTTCCTGTCTGAGAAGGCGACATTTAATGGATGAGGGAAAAGCTGTGGAATCCACCTGGATTTTAGGAAAGCCTTTGATGTATTTCCCACAATATTCCCACCGGACAAACATGCTGGAGCACGTCCCAAGAAGGGAATGGAGCTGGGGAAGGAGCACCAGGAGAGGCTGGAGCACCAGGAGAGGCTGAGGGAGCTGGGAATGGGGCTCAGCCTGGAGAAAAGGAGGCTCAGGGGGAACCTTCTGGCTCTCCAGAATTCCCTGACAGGAGGGGGCAGCCAGGTGGGATCAGGATCTGCTCCCAGGGAACGAGGGACAGGGTGAGAGGAAACAGCCTCAAGTTGCACCAGGGGAGGTTCAGGTTGGATATTGGGAGAAAAATTCTCCATGGAAAGGGTGGCTCAGCCCAGGGTAGAGGTGGAGTCACCATTCCTGGAGGGATTTAACATCCATGTGGATGTGACACTTGGGGACACGGTTTCGCGGTGGCCTTGGCTGTGCTGAGGAATGGTTGGACTCCGTGATCTTGGAGGGCTTTTCCAACCTAAATTATTCCATTGTCCTACGGTAATTTTCCTCAGAATCAAGAAATGACGGGAATAAGGCTCCTTACTCTGAATTCACGGGATGGATTTGCCACCACGGGATTAGCCCGGAGTCAGTTTCCTGATTTTCCACTCGTCTGTGGAAAGAAATCAATGAAACGGCCAAAGCTGGGAGAGCTGGAACCTAAACTGGATGATATTCCATAGTCAGCATATCCAGGGATAACACCGATAGAAAAAAAACCAAAATCAACCCAAAAAATACAACAAAAAGCCCAAAACAGCAAATAAAGGACACCCCCCAAACAAAACACCTAAATACACAAACAAACAAACAAACAAAACATGGGGAAAAGAAGTTCCTCGGTGTGGGGAAAGGAAAAGAAGGAATTCACCAGGAAATTCAGCACTTCCAGCACAGGTTGGTTTTCCCAGTTTCCCCTGGCTCTGGTGGCCAAAAAGCGGGGAAGGATTCAACATTTGTGGATCTCCTGCATCTCCCTCAAAACTGTGGAGATTAAAGTTTTCACTTCAATCAGACGGGCCTTCCAGGCTGGAGAGGACACCCCAAAATGTCCCTTTCCTGGCAGATTGGATGGGATCATCCTGCTCTGGGATTTAGCCACCCAGACATGGATTTCCCTCAGGACCCATTAGGGATTTAATCCATCCCAGACCATATCCAGGTATCTCACCACACTTCCAGCCCGTCCCCAGCCCCTCCTAATCCTTTCCCACCTCCTCCCACTTCCTTCCCAGGAGGTGTTCACCATCCAGATGTCTCAGCCTGGGATGTGCAAGGTGGAAGATTTCCACAGGACAATGAATCAGACTTATCCGAGGAGAGTTTCCCAAAAAAAACCGGCTGCAGTTTCCCCCAGTTCGTCCTTTCTCCCAAACTACGGAAAATTTTAATATATTCTATTTGACTTGATAAGTTTTTTGATTTTTTTAAGCTTCATGGGAGTTTTTTCGCCATTATTTGACATTAAAAAATAGAAATGTAATTCCCCCTCATCAGGAGCCTAAAGATCAGGGAAGAAAATGAACTTAATTATTTTTAAAAGAGTTTTCCGTGTGAAAAAGTAGAGAGGGAGAATATTCCTATTCATCCCCCCAAAGCAAATATAGATTCTATCCCAATTTCCAATGATTTGAAATGTGACTGGAAGTCCAGAGGGGCTGGCCAAGGGCTCTTCGGATCCTGGGAAATGCCACCAAATCCAAAATATTGGATTTATTTGAAGTTTCACATTAATTCTGCGTATCTGGGTTTATTGTCTTTGGCTCTGGGATAATTGTGACACCCCCATAATTTATTTTCCCATAATTAGTGATATCCACTGAGAACTTCCATGGGGTTTTAGGACTGATGCCACAGTCCCGTGGGAGAAGGTGGTGATCCCTTCCGTTGTGAATGGCTTGGTCCCACTTGGAAAAACAAAGGACATCCATAATTTTTTTCCAAAATTACTCGAGACTAAAGGCAGGGCTGGCTTCAGTCCTGTCAGAAATAACAAAGGAGCCTTGGAAAAGGCTGTATCCTTCAGCCTTCCCTGTAGGGGAATCTCCCAGTTATAAAGAATATTGGAGAAGAGGAGGAATAACCATTGATCCTAAAGAAATCCTATTCCAACACAACACATGCCCAGTTTTGAATGGAATTTCAGCCACACACCGGGTCCAGCTCCACCTTTTCCCATCAACATCACAAAGGGCAAAGATGGAAATTGTGTCTGGGAAGACACAATAGAGAGGCTCTCACACCTGCCAGGTTCAGCAGAAAGGAGGGGAATTGACCTTTATTATTGACATATCTCACATTCTTATTCAATTCCCAACTCCACAAGGGATTGGAGGACATGTCACTTCCTCCTCAATCCCACTGGAGAAGAAAGATGCTCATCAAAGTTCTCTTATCACAAAAGGAATGAAAAACAGAAAATACTGTTAAGTAAACACTGGCTATTATTTACATGGAACTGTGTGAAAGAATCTGACTCCAAGGTTAAAAACAGAAGGTTTAGCAAAAACCAGGGCAACAGGAAATAATTGGCATCAAGCACCAGTCTGAATTCTTATTAAATTCCTATTAAATTCCTGGGCTAATGAACAGGTTTCCTGTTAATTCTTGTAAATATTGGTGATTCCCACAGAGCAAGCTCTGGGATTTGGGAGGGACTGGTTGCATTCCATGCATGGGATGGGAAAGCCAGAGGTGTTTCCAAAGCAAACATCAGCTGCTGTCTCTCCCATGAGGCATGGATGCACCTGGCCTAACCCAAGGATATTTGGGTTTTTAAAGGAAGACAAAGGTCTCCATCCCTGGAAGTGTTCAAGGCCAAGTCGGATTGGGCCTGGAGCAACCAAATCTTGAACACTTTCCACTATCCCAGGTTGCTCCAAGCCACATCCAGCCTGGTCTTGAACACTTCCAGGGATGAAGAGTCGTGTTTGGCCGCCTCCAGACATCCAGGCTTGGCTGATGTTTGTCCCAGGTGGAGAGGACACTTCTCAGGTCTAACCCATGCCCAGTCTTTCCAGGAACTCTCTGAACCGTGAAGACCCCACTCCAAGTCCCAGAACTCCTTGTGTCAGGATTTGTTCCCCAAAAACTGGGGTAAAACTCAACCACATGGCTCCAAGGGCACCACATTTCATTTTCCCGTGATTTATTTCCTGTGGATAAGGAAAGCTGGACCAAACGGCTGCTTTAGCTCTGTAAAACAGAGAGAGATGGATGGGCAGAGAGCTGGATCCACACACAGGAGAAAATCCAAGAATTTCTTTCCTATTAACAGCTAATTTCCAGAAATGAAACCTGGGAGAAAACGCTGAACTCTGAGGCAATTCCTCAGTGAGAATGAGGCAGAAATCAAGGGAGGGGAGGAGGGCTGCTCTTCTCACAGATTTCTCCACAAAGACATCCATTGGTCTTTCGTAACTACAAAATTTATCACTCCAAATTTCCCAGAGGGCAGAGCTTGGGGAGAAGTTTTCTCCTGAAAAATCCCTTAGAGCCAGAAAAAAAAAAGAAAAAAGGGAGTTTTAACAATACTGAAGCATTTCTCAGCCACATTTCAACTCCACTGAATTTTCGATGGTTAAATTGCCTTCTTAATTCCAAGAAATTAAAAATAGAAGGAAATGCAAATAAAAGAGACATTTTCATCTTGCAGGTGAGAACAACTCTTGAAATTCATCTTGAATTTAAAAAAAAAAAAGACCAAACTTGGAGCCAACTTGGAGCGTTCCTGACTGAAACAAAATATTGCAACCAATATTTGGGAGCCAATTGCTCAATTGGCCTCCACCATTTTTTTCCAAGGAGCCAATCTGCTGGAATACATAAAGAAATGTTCATTTCCATCCCAATCCAATCCCAAGAACACTGAGGAACCTGATGGTTTTATATCTGCTCTGCTTTAAGGAGATACACAGATTCTCTGCCTGTCCAAATTTCCCTGCTGTTTTCCCTGCAGCCCCACCTCCCACTGGATGATCCCATGGATTTGGCCAGGCTGGATGGATCACCACCAAGAGCATCCAGGTTCATCTCTCCACAACTTCATCCCATCTCCAGCTCCAGGTGATCGAGGTGTCCCTGTCCATGGAGGGTTGGAACTGGATGAGTCCTTAGGATCCCTTTCAACTCAAACCATTCTGGAATTCTAGGACTGTTAGAATTATTTTCCCTTCCTTTTCCATCCTAGTAAACCGTCTTTATCTCAATTCCCCAATTTTGCCTTTTTTTTCCTAATTCTCTCCCTATCCCACTGAATTGAGGGGGATTAAGGAAGTGATTGTGTGACCATTGATGGGTTAAATAATGACACTTCCAAAGAGACTTAGGCCAGTGGCTTCAAATCCAGGATGGAACGCTTCCCAGTTCCCTTCTCCCACTCAAGGATGCTTTCTACTCACAGATAATCCATGCCTTATTTTTTCCCTGGAGCACAGCCCCTGGTTCTGGCCACAGCCAGAGCTTTCCTACGGAATTCAGGGCTGGACCACAGCAGGGAAACATGGTTTTCCACCAAAGTGCCTTCCAGAAGCTGCTTCCTCTTGCCTGCAGAGAAGGACCCAGAGGGAAGGACCTTCAGGATGAGATAATGGTGCAGGGAGTCTGTGTATGGGCCTATCCCAAGGATATTTGGGTTTTTAAAGGAAGACAAAGGTCTGGAGCACAAATCTGATGAGGAGCAGCTGAGGGAGCTGGGGAAAACACCTGGAGAAAAGGAGGCTCAGGAAGGGCCTTTCCACTCTCAGCAATTCCCTGAAAAGAGGGTGGAGCCAGGTGGGGGCTGGGATCTGCTCCCAGGGAACAAGGGACAGGACAAGAGGAAACGGCCTCAAGTTGTGCCATTGTGGGTTGAGGTTGGATATTAGGGAAAAGATTCCTCACTGAAAGGCTCTCCAGCTCTGGCACAAGCTGGACACCACCCCTGGAGGGACTTAAAAGCCCTGGGGATGTGGCACTTGGGGACATGGTTTAGTGGCGGCCTTGGCTGGGCTGAGGAATGGTTGGACTCCATGATCTTGGAGGGCTTTTCCAGCCTAAATAATTTGGTAATTCCACGGCACATCCAAGACAAGAACGTGCTGGTAAGTGATAGGGAAAAGCACTTAAGAGACCTTCCAGAAAGTCATTCTGAAAACTGGGAACACGGAGACAATAGGACAGAGAATGCAAATTTGGGAACTGGTAGGAAAGAGAAGACACAAACAGATGCACTGAAGCAAATCCTACAGAGGCACAAGAAGCAATAATTTGCTCTGCTGACCATTTGGGAGGGGAGTGGGGCCTGTGGGATTGGCCTCTCCCCCATCTATATCCTCTCCCTCCTTTCCTCCCAGACAATGGAGTGAATTAAGTTTGCCGAGTTCCGTAGAAGGCATCGGGCGTCAGCTCCAATTACTCACCCTCTGCATCATAATTACTGCAAATGGTCCATTAAAGGAAAATTATCATCAATATGATTTTATCAGACAGCGGGGGAAATGAATAAAGGAAAGTGCTTATTCTCCCATTGTCCTGTTAATAGAGACGTCTTTGAAATGGAGGATGTGAAGGATTCCAGCTCTCCCAGGAATGTGGCGTGCAGAGGGGAACTGCGGGTGATCACACACAAGCAGGCTCCATCTTTTGGGGTGGAATCGGAAATTCAGATCGGGTGATCCCACACAAACAGGCTCCATCTTTTGGGGTGGAATCGGAAATTCAGATCGGGTGATCCCACACAAACAGGCTCCATCTTTTGGGGTGGAATCGGAAATTCAGATCGGCGCCTTCATCTGATTATCCAAGAACTGGAGGATGAGGAGCTGGGATTCTTGTGCAAGGTGTCATCTCTGTCATCTCAGGACGCCCTCACAGCACCATCCCTTCTTCCCAAGGGATCCAGTGTCACCTTCGGCTTTAAACTCAACACCAAAATAATTTTAAGCGAGCTAAAATTCATTTGATGTGGTGGTGTTCGGTCAAAGGTTGGCTTGGATGATCTTGGAGAGCTTTTCCAGCCTCAGCGATTCCATGATTCTATGAATCCAACCCAAAATGCAAACCCAGGTCAGGGCCAGATCATCCTCATCATCCTCACCTTGCAGTGAGGAGGCTTTTCTATGGCCGCATCTGGGATCAGCCACACCTGGAGAAGACGGGAGCAGAGTTCCTCACCGTGGAAACATTCTGGTGCTCATTGTGCTGAAATTAGGCCACAGCCGCAGAAAAACATCAGATAATTCCAGCTCTGGGTCAGAAGAGGTGATGGGTTTGTGCACTCCTGGATTCTGGGATGCTCAACCTCCAACTTCACAGGTGGGAATCGAGGTTTTGGAGGCTGGAAAGCTCAATTTCCACTTCAGAGGCGGGAATTGTGATTTTGGAGGTTGAGAAACTCAACTTCCACTTCACAGGCGGGTATTGCAGTTTTGGAGGTTGAGAAGCTCAACTTCCACTTCACGGGCAGGAACTGGGGGTTTGGAGCTTCAGAAGCTCAACTTTCACCTCACGGGTGGGATTTGCTGGTTTGAAGGCTGAGAAGCTCAACTTCCACTTCATGGATGGGAACTGGGGGTTTGGAGCTTCAGAAGCTCAACTTTCACCTCACAGGTGGGATTTGCTGGTTTGGAGGCTGAGAAGCTCAGGTGTCCCACAGAAGGAGAAAAATGAGTCACCAAGAGATGTCCCGGATGTTCAGATCACCTGAATTAATTCTCTCTGCCCAGTTATCTCGTTGGGAAAATGCCAGGATTTAAGCAGGGATGGGGATGGAACCAAGGTTGTGGTTGGCCTTCTAAACAGGGATCAGAAGACACAGAGCCATGAAGGGAAAGGCGGTGGGGTCCTTCCAGAGTGGAAAACATGGGACACACAGCAAAAAACTTTGGATTTTGAAGTTATGGCAGCAGAGGAATAATTCAAGAAAGGTCAAATCTCTCATTTGGCAGGAGTAAGGATGAAGCTCCATGAGATCCCTTTTGGGCTCTCTTGAACCTTCCTCTGGAAGAGCAATTTCCAGCTGAACTAGTTCTGGATCCACACAAACAGATTTTTGAGGGAAAACACACCAAACTTCATCCAGCTTCCGAACTTTTGTGATTCCTGTGCAAACAGATGGATCCAATCCTACAGCAGGTTTGCTTTCCTACCTATGTTGTGGAGATGTGGATAAAAGGTTTTTTGATGGGATTAAATGGGGTGCCTGCAGTGGAGATACCCCTTTCCCATGGATGCACGACGAGCTGATCCAGTTAGCAGAGCTGAGGGAATTTCTCCACTCTTCCTAAGGCAGAAAACTCCATCCAAGTGGACAATTTGCTCCCTCAGCTTCGTGGATGGCACAGATTTAAACTCCTGGATGTGCAGGAGCATAAAAGCACCATTCCAGTGGCTACACCTGTGCGACAACTCCCAAAACAAAAGGGATGAATTCCAGCCTTTAAGTGGCTGGGAAAAGGACATGTCTGAGCTCCCCAGCTCCAGGGGAGTGACATCCAGCTGTTGTGGCTCCTGGCTCACTGATAAGAAGGAGATAACCCATTTCAAGAGCAGGCCAACAGACCCAAAGATTGATTGCAGCCCCTTCCTCCAAGTTCTATCACTTCCAAATCACTGAGGTTGGAAAAGACCTCCAAGATCCTTTTTAAAGATCATTATTTTTAAAGACCTCTCAAATCTTTATCTGGCTATTTAAAGTCTGCTCTCCTCTCCATCTACAAACTTTTCTTTGCATGAGAGGAGATGGGACTTGCGGTCCCAAGTTATCCCAGCCCTGCAACATCCTTGTGTGAAAAAGGGGTTGGACCCACACTGGGACCCACTTGAGAGATGAAGTTGAACTGGTGGGATCACCTCCAGCACCAGGAGACGTTGTCCATGTCCCCGGAGCTGTGACCAGTCTCATACTGGGGTGTCCACCCAAGTAAGAGGTGCCACCACAGGGCAAAGTGACATCAGTGGAGTACCAAGCTGCAGTACCAAGGAGCACCCTCTGCTTAGCTGCCGGACAGATTCCCAGGGAAAAGCAGGAGAAAACCCCACCCTTCCCGCGCTGCTGAGGTGACCTGCTGGAACAGAGTTCTCCCTCCTCCAGCACATCAGTGGCCACACACCATGGCAGCACGGAATCTTGTAAGGCTTGGCGAGGTGGACAAACACTTCCCAGGGCAACCAACGCCACTCTCCAATTCCTCAAGAGTCCCCCATCCCAAGAAGTCCTGGGATAGGGCCGGGCACAGCAAAGGGAGCATCTGGCCAGAGCAGGGATCTGCCCTGCGGGGCCAGGTTGGGTAAAGCCGCGCGGAGCTGCCGCGGTCTCAAGGGTAGGAAATAGTCAGGAAAGGGAGCAAAGCGGATCTGCTGCTCTTCATTTCACAGCTGTAGTGGGATTAGCGGAACGAGGGCGCTGGGGTAAAGCTGCCCCTTTTATCTCATTCAAACATGTTGCTAATTCAGCACAGCACCGCAGCCAGGAGCAGCTCCCGGCCTAATCCACTGTAGCATTCTCACCCAGCGTGAAGAAACGAGAATTTTAATCCGCTCCCCACCCCCTCCCCGCCCCATCAGATGCTCCAGAGGGCTCTGCCTGGCCTAACCAGGCGTGGGGACCCGCTCCACACCTGGAATTGCTTTTCCTGGACCCTTTGACCAGTTCTCTGGGACCTGGGAGAAGGTGGAAGCTGCAGCTCCCACCTTCTGCTCCATGAGATGTCTGGTGGCCACAGGAACAAAATACCAAGAGCATCGTGGGGAAATGAATCTTGAGGGGTTTCAACTGATTGCTTTGGGTTGGTCTAAGGATCTTCTCCCAAATTAAGACTTCAGTGGAAAGGTGATTTTACTCTAGCAAACAGCAAAGCCACACTGGCCCAGCCAGGCCTCCAAACCTGGGAATTTAGGAAGAGAATCAACCAGCAGGTGACAGGAGCTGGACCGGTTCAACCTCATCACTCTGTGGGTTCCCTCTGAAGGACAACTCTAATTCTGCAGGGGTCAGAACTCCCCTTCCAGGCAACTTCTTCTTCTCACACAATAAATTGTGAGATGTTCCTTCCTCGGGAAACAATCCCTGAACCAGCTTTCACCACAAAAAATGCTACTTGAGATGCCACCTTGCTGAAAGCCAGACCTCCTCTACTCCCAAACCTTCCAGCCATGCCCTCTCTCCAAGGAAATCTCATCCATGGCCCCATCCCATGTTTTCACCTGTGAATCTCAAACGGAGGCGGCGTGGCCTGACATGAGAAATGACAAAAGTGAGGTGGAAGAGGAGGTTCTGTCTCACACAACTGTTAGACTCCACCAGTGTGGACCAACAACACATTCCTCAGATCTCACTGGACCCAGACTTAAGCACAGCTTAGTAAAACTCAGCCAGGCTTGTATAAAACCAAGATAGGAGGATGCCATGGCACCACTGGATCCTTCTTTGCAACCAACATCATCTGCAAACAAGGCAGTGACAGCAAAGCCTCCAACACTTATGGACCTTGAAGTCACCTTCAACCTACTCAACTTCTGTGGGGAATTTTTCCGTATCGATGAAATCTAAATTGTGCTTCTTGTTTCTCCAGCAAAAAGTTTGGGTTTGCCCCCAGGTTCACACCAAGTGAACCCCTGGGTCTTTCCTTGCCGTGTAGGAATTTTCCAGATCTTCCCCATATCAAAGCATGGAGCTGTCAGACCTGGATTTGGGGCAGCCTGAAGCCCAACAAAACTCATGGAAGAACTTCTTCCCAAGGGACGTATTTGCCGGGTTCATCTTCTAGAGGAAGCAGCAGAAGTGATTTCTGGTGGAATAAAGAAAAAAAGAGAGAGATAAAATAGACAAGTAGGAAAAATCAGCATCAACTGAAAGACCAGTTCAGGAAAAACCACCCAGTTTGGTGCTCGGGAAAACTGGGTTTAGCCAGAGGACCTAAAGCAGAGTTGTCTCCCCATGTGACGGGACACAGCGAGGATCCACAACAAGGTGCCATGAAAGAAGCAGGAATCCTTATCCCGACTTTGGGCATTCCTGATTATGCAAGGTGAATTCCCTCCTTTCTCAGAGAATTCTCACAGAATCCTGGAAAACACCTCCACGATCTTCCAGTCCAACCTGTGACCGATCCCCTGCCACGTCCAGGCGTTCCTTGAACACCTCCAAGGATGGTGACTCCACCACCTCCATAGGCAGCCCATCCCAACGCCGGACAATCCTTCCCGTGAAGAAATTCCTCCTGATGTCCAACCTGAAGCTCCCCTGGCAGAACTTGATTCTGTTTCCTCTTTTCCTGGCACTACTTGCCTGGGAGAACTTTTGCATCCCTTGGGGACCGATCGAAAGGCTCAGCTCTCCCATGGGACAGCGTGGCAGGACGCCCCACCGGACGGACTACGGGGCATCTCCCATCCCTCTGAGGACTTTCGGGATTAAAACTAAAAATCCCAGACTCCCCTTCCCTGATCCCAAACCCCCCCGCCTGGTCCAAGGCTCCTCCCTCTCCACAAATTCCCTGAACCCCTTCCAACTGCTCGGCGATAAAAAGTGCATTATTAACACCCCTCTGTCTCTGCTGCCTCGCTCTCTCTGACGGGCAATGAAACCTCCCTGAATTATCCTCGGCGTGCCTGCGATTTAATTACATTTAAAGTCAATCAAGAGCCTCTGGAGCTGAGTGGCTGTTAAAAGGTTGGAGGGGAGGGGTGGGAGGGAAGGATGGGACAAAGCCCCCCAGAGCTTACACGCTCACGCTCCAGAGGCACCTCCCGCGAAAAATCATCGGCATCCATCTCTTTTCTGTCCCTCCTCCCATTCCCCCTCCCTCCTGCCCACCTTCCTGAGCTTCCTGGGGAGCGGCCCCACAGCAAAATCCCACAGGGAAGTAGGGAGGGAGGTCTGGATAAAGGTGAGGGGATAAGGCAGAGCATCCCCCTTCCCTGTTCCCCGCCTTCCCCGTTCCCTGCCACCTCCACCCCCTTGTCATTGAGGGATGGCACGCGCCTCGGGTTTAATTAGATGGCGGTAATTGCCTCTGTGCAGAACAACATTGTTCCCGGTGGTGGGAAGCGAGAGGGGCTTCAGGCTTGGCTGCCCCCAGGAGCTGGGGGAGGGAGGCTTTCCTTGGATGCTGCTCTGGGGGTGGAGGACCTGGAGTGAGGGATGAGATAAATTCATTGCTGGCAAAGGACAAGGGCTTAACCCTTGAACCCCCACCCCTCAACTGAGCCTGGGTGTGTCCAAAAACAGGAGGGGAGAGGCTCCACCTTTGGGATATGGGCAAGACTGGTCCCCCTGGGGCTCTGCTATGACTCCTCTCTGTGTGTTCCTTGAGGGAGGGCACTCAGAGCACTCCGAGGAGGAAAACAGGGAGCAGAAATCAAAGCGATATTCCCACAAAGTGTCAGCAGATGGGAATGGGAGGATCGTCCCCCAGGTGCCTCAGCCTGGATATTACAACACAACAAGACAGAGCATTGCCATGGAGCCCAGGGTGTTCCCACGCCTTGCCAAAAGAACCTCCAAGACAGGAAAAATGGGGTCTTTGGAGCCCCAGCCTCATCCCTGCTCCCTGGCCTCCCAGTGCTGGTGGGCAATCCCCATCCTGACCCCTGGAGACAGACAGGTGGAGCCTTGGAGGGTGACATTCCCTGGCATGGTGGCATCATCCGCTTCTGGAGAGATCACCCTGGCCTGTGCCAGCCCCTGAGTCCTGGATCCACCGGGGTTTGGAGCAGCCAGGCGGGAACGGTGTCAAACCCTGTGCTGACAGGGACAGTGAATATTCCATGCCATGATCCTGCTTAATATTCAAATCCAGAGGAGCCCCTGCACCCCAGCGCGTTCCTGGGTGCGTTTCCTCCGGGGAGACTTCCCTGGCAGCAGATTGGAGCTGACTCAGGAGCTGCCCTTTGCCCTGGGCACACGGGGGCTCTCTGAAACAAGCGCTTGGAAAACTCCCACAAAGGCTGGCCGTGGTCAAACATCTCCTCCGCTGCTCCAGCAGCTGGGATAAATATTTATGAGGGATGTCAGGGTTGTGTTTCAGGCCACACGCCAAACGCGAACCGCTTGAGGTTAGCAAGAAGCTGCCCCCTTTGGCAAATTATTGGATAAGTGTCCATTACACGGGCTGACTCCTTCCTCCCAGGCAGCTGGGAGGGGATGCTCTCAGAGACAGGATATTGGATGAGCTCGTGGCATCCCCGCGTTCCTTGATGACTGCTCATAAAATCAGTCATCCCTTAAAAACAGCCCTCCCTTGTCAATATTTAGCTGCAGGCTCCGAGCGGGGAGAGGCCGTGCCCAGCTTCCTGCTGCTTCCAACGCCTGCGGAGCAGGTTGTGGCTTTGGATATTCCTGTCCCAGCCTGGTCAGGAGCTCCCCCACCAGCTCCAAAGCCACCCGAGGTGTGGCCGTGGTCACTGCTGACTCGTGCCAGGTGTTGAGGTGATGTCTGATCACAGAATCACGGGAGGGGTCAGGTCGGAAGGGACCACAGTGGCATCACTTGGTCCCACCTCCCTTCTCAAGCAGGGCCATCCCAGAGAACATGGCACAGGATTGTGTCCAGGTGGTTCTGGAATATTCCCAGTGAGGGAGACTCCACACCCTCTCTGGTCTCTGTTCAGAGCTTGGTCACTGCATAGGGAAGAAGTTTTCCTCATGTCCAGGTGGAAGTTCCTGGGCATCAATTCCTGCTCGTTCCTCTTGTGCCATTGCTGGGCCCCACAGAGCAGAGCCTGGGCCCTGCTCTGAGCCCTCCCTGCAGGCAGGGACAGACAGGGCTGGGGTCCACTCTCAGCTGTGTCTCCTCTTGAGGCTGAACAGCTCCAGCTCAGCCTTTCCTTGGTGGAGGTGCTCCAGTCCCTTCATCATCCTCGCTGTCCTCCTCTGGACCTGCTCCAGGAGCTCCATGTCCCTCCGGTCCTGAGGAGCCCGGAACTGGACCCAGCACCCAGATGTTCCTCACCAGGGCTGAGGAGATGCAGAGGTCCTGGATGGTGTGAGTTACTCAGTGCCACTGTGGTTTGGGGACACCAGGTGAGGGGACAGCTGTGTGGGCAGGATGCCCTGGGACAACATTTCCCACTCCAGAGCCTGGTTTGTACCCTGGACACAGCCTGGGTCTCCTCAGGACAACCAGAATTAATCAGGATTGGGGCCAGGACTTGGGTGACCATGAGCTGAGCTCTAGCAAGGAGGAGGAGAAGGGAAGGTGGTGAAGTTTGGTCCTTTTTGTCCATCATGGAAGAACCCAACTGTCTCAGGTAAGGATGAGATGGAACACGGAGTTCATGGGCACTAGGGATGAGGGAATCAGGGCCAGATGAGGAACGAGGAGGAGAAACCCCCCCTGTGCTTAGGAGAGGGAATCAGACTCAGAAACCCACCATCCACGTGGAAAGGGGGGCTTAGGGAGACGCGAGGAGGAACAGATCCCACTTTGACCTGCCGATCCAGCAGGAGAGGCAAAAGTGGGGAGGGAGATTTCACTGTCAAAATATCCCATGGGAATGAATCCACGGCTGAGACCAGCCTTGGTCAGAGCAGATACAAGGTTTAGGTGTCCTAAAACGGTCTCGTGGGGGCGAATGGGGAGAGGAGGCACATTCCCAGTTGTGATCCAAGGGTGCTGATGGAGCTAAACCTCTGCCTCAAGGAATCTGCATGGAAATTCCTCCAAAATCGCTGCAGGGTGGTGTTGGAAGGAAACACAACCAGTGGAATTCCAGGCTTGAAGGTCTGCTCTGTTCAGACTTTTTCTGTCTGATGAAACCATGGCCCTGGAGATCTTTCCTATGGATTTAAATGTCTTTCCTTAGTAAGAAGCAGCGGGTCATAAAGTCAGATGTAAATATCCATCCATAAAATTCATTTACAACAATAACAGAAGTGATGACCTGGCACTTTCCCGTCTCCGCCTGTCAAACCTTCCTGTGCAGCACCGAGAGGATGGATTGGAGATGGTTTGATGGATGTGTGGATGGGTGAATGGAAAAGCTCTCTAGAAATGGATGGAGACGGGATCGATGGGTTCCCAACCCAACCCGACTCCTGGCAGTGCATTTCAGTTCTCAGACAGACCTAAAACACTCATGGTCCCCAAAGCTTTCCTGCTTGGAAGGGGTGGAAAAACACTGGCACCATCCCAGAGAGGTGGAGGCCCCATTCCTGGAAAAATTCAGAGTCAGGTTGGATGGGGCTCTGAGCCACCTGATCTGGTTGAAGATCTCCTCGCTCCTTGCAGTGTGGTTGAACCAGATGGCCCTTAAAGATCCCTTGCAACCCAAATTATTCCAGGATTTTAGGATTCTGTCCCCATCCTGATGTGTGGAGCAACAGGATAGGAGCAGGCAAAGCTCAGGAGCTAACCTCTCTTGGAATGCAGAATTTCCCTTTCCAAAGGGTTCTGCTATAAAATTCCTCTCGTGCAAACCCTTATTCTAACCCAGAGACTCAGCATTCCTGGAAATGATCTCTGCCTCTCCAGTTCCTCCCCTCCCACTGCAGGGACACAAAACCCCCACCATGGAAAACCAGGAAGAGAGAGGAGGACACCCAGGCGTGGGTGACAGTCCCATCCATGACTGATGGCTCGTTCCTTGGATTCCTACACTAGGCTGATGGTGCTCCATCTCACCAGGCCAAGCACCAATTTTCATTTCCCAAATTGTGCTGGACTAAGTTATGGAGGGCTAAAGCTGGATTCATCCTCAGGACAGTCTGGACAGCACATCCATGAATGTGGTGGGAAAGGGGATGCAAGCTCTTCCTCTCTGTGCAGAACAGGAATCCCTTGGAAAATCCCCCCGCAGGGAGGTCCTGAGCCCGACTCCATTGGAATAAATACACAGGGGACAGAGCTGGGAAAAGGAGAGGGCAGCAAAACACACAAGTGACAGGGCTCTGGGAATGCTTGGACAAATCCCACACATCCATAACGAGCCGTGGACCAACCACGCTGCACCACAGAAAGTGTCACGTGAGAGAAAAAGGACATTTGTCACCCAATGTGCCCATCCAGGCACTTCCAACTCATCCCCACTCCCTCCTCTTCGAGCCACCAGTTACCCAAATTAAGTTTGGTCAGTTTAGATTATTCCCAGAGTTTTCCTGTTGACACTTATCCAATACCTTGTCCCAAAGTGCTCAGCAGGGACTGGTTCTAGGTGTCTCTCCCTGGAAATTTCAGCTTTTCCAGCGGCCCACAGCAACAGAGCACACCCAAACAGGCAATAAAAACCACAAACCATAAAAAAAAAACTTCCCAAAGGGAATATTGGGGCAGAATGGTGTTAAATCTATGTGTATCCATGTTTTCCTTGCTTTATCCATCAGCCTGGGATGAAGCCACTGATTCCCAGGTGTTCTTTCAGACGTTTGTAAAACAGGGATGCTCCTTGGGAAAGATGGGAAGAAAGAAGGGCTGCGCAGGGTAGGGATGTTCTCCCTGCTCCCAGAGAGGCTGGGCATGAATCCTTCCAGCACTTCCAAAGCTCTGCCAAGCCCCTGGCACGGAGCTCCATCCGCCTGCGGCAGTAATACAAGTAAGTGCTCTTCCATGTAGCATTCCTTTGGTTTTCCAGGCTCCGAGGGGACTCTGACACGCAGCGTTTCTCTCCAGCAGTTATTGATCCCCAGCTCTATCAAAATGATTACACTTGACCCAAGGCTGCTCTCGCTTCAGCTGGAGAGCAGGAGGAGCCAGGCACAAACCGCAGAGGGAGGGAAGGAAATTCCACGGGGTGCTGGAAGGTTTATTCAAAGATAAAAGCCAGGGGTCTCTTCCCTTTGGGCAGGATGGAAATGGGAAAGCATTCACCTGATGGAGCTGCTTAGTTGTTGTGGGATCACAAGGATTTGAGCTGAGGGTTTAAGGTGGTTTTGGCCAAAGGTAGCTCTTTTTAGGCAGTTCAGGAACTTCCAGCAGTTTGGGTAGTAATGGAGTTGGATGTGGTGGGATTGTTGGGGTTGTTCTGTGCCAGGCCAGGAGTTGGACTCAGTGATCCTTGTGGGACCCTCCCAGCTCAGGAGCTTCCAGGATTCTGTGCTGTGAAATCGGGGTCTGAATATCCTGATATGGGGTATCAGGATATGGGAGGATGGAGACATGGCTGAAGGTGGCACTGGAGAATCTTCAGAATTGTAACAATTGCTTCCCACCAGCACTAAAAACCTGGGAAGAACGAGAGAGAACAAACAGGAATCACCATGGAAATCGCAGGATCCTTTAGGCTGGAAAAGACCTCTAAGATCACTGAGTCCAACCATGAATCCATGAGTGGCAAGGCCAGAATAGCAGCCAGACACCCCAGCCCAAGTGTCCCTCCTTGGGAGGACTCCTTGGGACTGGGAATGCTTGAGGTCTCTGGGACAATGTGGAAGGACAGAGGAGCTGGGAGAAAACAGCAGGAAAGCAGGAGGAGCACTCCACTGTGGAATCCATGGAAATTCTGCGAGAGGGGCTGTGTCTCTCTGCTGCTCCTTCAAGCTCAGCCTCAGGACAATGATCCCAATGTCCATCAAACCCTTCTGCAGGACTTTCCTTTGGATAAGAACAGTCCATGCACTAAACATCAGAGATGAAGACGCCTCTGGAAAATAGGGAATTGGATCTTCTCACGGCCAACTTAATGTCCACAGGCCTATCCTTGGAATTGCAATCCTTTATCTTAAACCAGCCCAAGGTCTGGATGCAAAGCTTCGAGCCAGGAACTTCCACCAGAAGCCAGCAATGAGGAAAAAGAAGCCATGGATTAACTTATCGATTCACTACTGGATTTAATCTTGTGGATGGAGATCCGTGGAGATCCAGCATGAGACCGTGCGCCGTACCCAAGGACATGGATCTCTCTCTGCTGGAAGGAGTGGGAAGCTTGGCTTGCAAAGCATGGAAGATGCTCAGGCAGCTGGGACTGTGGATAAAATCTCCGGCACCACTGCTGGACAGGGCTGTTCCCAAAAAGGAGTTTGGGGCTGTTCCCAAAAAAGGAGTTTGGGGCTGCTCTCAAAAAGGAGTTTGGGGCTGCTCCCAAAAAGGAGTTTGGAGCTGTTCCCAAAAAGGAGTTTGGGGCTGCTCCCAAAAAGGAGTTTGGGGCTGTTCCCAAAAAGGAGTTTGGGGCTGCTCCCAAAAAGGAGTTTGGGGCTGTTCCCAAAAAGGAGTTTGGAGCTGTCCCAAGAGGCCACGTGGATGGAGCCACTGGGATTTGGGATGCGAGGCAGCTTGGCAGCACCCAAATGGGCTGGACCAGGCACTTGGCACCAGGGGCAGGGAACTGCTGATGGGGGCTGGGAATAGAAGAGCCACAGTGGGGACGGATAACTCCAGTCCAGGGAAAACTGAAGGGTGAGGAGAGATGGAGGGACCTGGAAGTCAGCTGGGAGTGGGTGAGGTACAGAGATGCTGAGTCCCCACTTTCTCCCCTCTAGCCCTCCCAGAAGAGTAGAGAGAAGACCTTGGGTACAACACACCAGTCCCACTGACCCCATCCCAGGCTGCCGGTTTGACTGGGAAAAGGGAGTGGGAATGGACTCTGTGAGGCTCCTCTCTCCCTTAGCTGGCGTCTCCTGCTCTGGATACCACCCCGGAGCAGGAAAAAAACCCTTCAAACAGAAACTAATCCTTTTGCAAAAGGCCCCGAATTAGGACCTGGAGAAAGAGCCTGGCTCAGAAGTCTGTCCCTTGCCTGGAGCTCCCAAGAAAAAGAGGGGAACAGAGGGATATCACGGAAGCTGATGTTCTGCACTTCTTGGTGGGCTGAGTTGGGGAGGGCTTTGCTTCCAGCACTGGAGGGTTATCAAGGGATTTGCTGCTGTTGCAAAACTTCTGCATGGATTGGGAGGGGGAGGGAAAGGTTTTCCAGCAGTCAGCAGAGCACGATTTAGCATCTGCAGAGGCAAAAATGACCCTTGCGATTCCACTTCCTTCAGGAGACCTGGATTTTAGATTTCCCTGCTGGAGAGAGAGGCTGCTGGGAGGGGAGGGTGATGTGGGAACACAAAGGGCCGGTGAGGGGACAGGGAAAGTCATCATTCCAGAGGCAATTACAGCTGTAATTAGCAGTCTCTGTGGTGAATTCCAGTCTGAGGATGGGGTGGTGGGGATGCTCCTGCAGAAGGAGCCAAGAGTGATCCCTTTGGTGCTTGGTTTAACCCTGATGAAATCTTGAATGGGAGGGCCTGGATGATCCTAAAGCAGGGAAAAGGGAAGGTTTGGGGGTGACCTAATTGCAGCTTTGCAGTACCTGAAGGGATCTACAAAAAAGACAGAAAGGAATGATTTACAAGGGCCTGGAGTGACAGGAAAAGGGAGAATGGATCCAAACTGACCAGAAATAAGTTTAGATTGGATATCAGGGAAAAAATCCTCCCTGTGAGGGTGGTGAGGCACGGGAATAGATTCCCCAGAGAAGCTGTGGCTGCCCCGTTCCTGGAGGTGTTGAAGGCCAGGTTGGACAGGGCTTGGAGCAGCCTGGGATAGTGGAAGCTGTTCCTGAAGGGGGACGTGCCAGAGGGGTAGAACAAGGTGATCTTTAAGGTGCCTTCCAACCCAGATCATTCCATGATTCCACGGCTTTTTGAGCAATTTAATTGAAGCCAGGAGGGTTTGGGGTTTGGAATTAGATGACCTTTAAAGGTCCCTTCCAACCCAAACTATTCCATGATTATGATCCTACAGAAACCTTGGACTTATCTTATGGAGGAAGGACCTCTTCAGGAGTACAGACAGGGAGAAAAACAGAAAATGGGCTGAGGATAGAAACCTTTGGAGCGACAAGAAAAGCCTTGGCAGAGGAACATCAGCGTTTCAGGTGGATTGTTGTTGAACACAGGCAAGTCAGGGATGGTGGGGAGAAAAAAGACTGAAAGGAGGAACCTTCTGGTCTTATTTCTGAGGAATTGTAAAGAACAGGATGGCATCCCAGACAGGATTTGTGGGGAAATTGGTGGGATTTTGCAGGGAAACCCAGGCTCCAAATCTAACACGGGGCTGACCCGAGGGAGAAAGCTCCTCCAAACCATCTTCCAGACCCCTGGACGTTCATCCAAGCAACACAAAAACCCTTTTGGTCCTTCCCCAGTGCTGCAGAGGGGAGATGTCCATCCTTCCTGACCTGCTTGGCAGCTCCATCTCGGCCAGGGCCCCCTCGGGTGCAGGGAGCTGGTTCTCAAATGTCCCCTGCCGATCCCCCAGCTGTTCCTCCCCTCCTGGGGGCACCTCACGCGGGGACTGCTTGGCTCCCTCGCCCCGAGGGCAGCGCCAGGTCCCCAGGGTGCTGTCAGAAGACACCTTGGCCAACACCCAGGACTGACACCCGATGCATCCCCACCTCCTGCCGGGCCCTCAGCCCCCACCCACGGGCTTCCCCCAGGGTTACCAGCGGTCCTGCAGCGGGAGATTCGCCGGAGCGCGGAGTTATCCCACAGGAAGCACCCCAGCCACGAGGCGCTCACGTTATTCCCACCGTTCCTGCACCTCCACAACGAAGTTGTGCATCCCCAGGGTGGAGGAGGATGAAGGTTTCAAGGTAGAGTTTTGCAGTGGGAAATGTGACGTTCTTAAAGGCACTTTCCAGCTTAAACGATTCCGCGATCCGTGCTGGGGCGCGGAGCTATTTGGCTCGGGGAGGGCTTACATCATGGAGACAAGATGCCATGTCTTACCCAGGGGCCTCCCTGCTGGAAGGAGCATCTCCAAATTCCTGGAGGTACAAATTAACCGGCACAGACTGTGCTGGGAAACATAACAAGCCATGAGCTGCAGGGATCCGCTTACACCGCCGGGACCTGGCACGGGGAAGTGCGAGGCTCCAGCGGCAGAGCCCTCCTCAGGCACGGGGACAAAATCCATCCAGGCTCCAAACGAGCACAGCCAGAGGGCCCAGCTCCGAGCTAAGGTTTCATCCTGGAGGGACAGGTGGGGCCGGGATCAGTGGGATTCCACCTGACTGGGCCGTTCAGCACCAGAGGCAGGGCTGCGGGATCAGGACAATGATTCTGCAGAGGGGACAGTCGAGTGACACTGAGGGTCACTGCAGCAGTGAGAGACCACACTGAGAGAGAAAATCAGACCCCACCACATCCCTTCATCTCCCTGCTTTCCATAGAATCATCGTGGAATGGTTTGTGTTGGAAGGGACCTTCAAGATCACCATGTTCCAAACCCCTCCCGTGGGCAGGGACACCTTCCACTATCCCAGCCTGCTCCAAGCCCTGTCCAACCTGGCCTTGGACACTTCCAGGGCTGTGGCAGTAGGGCTTTAAATGCTGCCTGTCCCCTTCCCAGGCTGTTGGATCTCCCACCTCACCATGCCTACACATCCGTGGCTGTACCACCCTGTATCCCGCATCAAGGATGCACGGACAGCCCTTGGATATCCCTCCTGCCAGAGCCTTCGTGCTCCAGTGCTGTTGTGCCAGTCCTGGAGCTCTGCCAGGAGCCACCGTCTCACTTCCAGGGCCCAGGACAGCCCAAAATGTCCTTGGCAAAGTGGTACCAGCAGCAGTTTTCCTGGCCATTCCCTGTTCCACAGCCGTTTCTCCTCTGGGAGCAAGTAGGGATCCTGAGCCAACCTCTGGCTGCTGCTGGAAATGCCTCTGACATTTTGTAGAGTCCAATTGTCTATTTCTCATTATTGAACAATTCCCTTTATTTGGGCTTTTGGGCTTGTCCAGGAAATCCGGTCAATAGGGATCCCGAGGCAAACACTGGCTTTGCATCCTCTCCTGCCATCCCTCTGTGCCTGACAGCCCCGCTGGTGCTCCTGGAGCCAAAAATTTGGGATCTGGAGGGGATCTCTGGCTGTTTGGAGCATTGTGCCAGGGGAATGTTGCCTTCCCAGGATGGGAACTGCTTTTCCAAGGGTGATAACCACTCCCTGAGGGTTATGGGGGGCTGCTGATTCAGGGGGGAAGATGTGCAGGGATGGGGAATGCTCTGGAGATAGGCTGGGGGAGATGGGGGTGCTCACCTGGAGAAGAGAAGGCTCCAGGGAGAACAAAAAGCCCCTTCCAGTGCCTAAGGGGGCTCCAGGAGAGCTGGAGGAGGACTTCGGACAAGGGCCTGGAGCGACAGCACAAGAGGGAATGGCTTCCCACTGCCAGAGGGCAGGAATGGATGGGATATTGGAAAGAAATCCTTCCTTGTGAGGGTGGTGAGGTCCTGGAATAGAATCCCCACAGAATCTGTGGCTGCTGCATCCCTGGAATTGTCCAGGGCCACGTTGGGTGGGGCTTGGAACAACTTGGTCCCCCTGCAAGAACAGGGACATCTTCAACCAGATCAGCTTGTTCAGCAACTGATCCCCCACCCCAAATTCCTGGAGACAGAACGTCCCAGCCTGGACCCAATGGAAAAGGGCAGGTGATGGAATTTCAGTGCCCAGGAACATTCTCTCCTGCCTTGGAATCATCTCTCTGGATGCAGCCAGGGGCAGCCACCGTGGGGATAAAGCAGGCGCATCCCTGCCCTCGTGTCATGCTGGGAAAGGCGCACGATCCCTGCTGCTATTCCCATTCCCAGCCAGTTCATCCCACCTCACTGAGCCTCTCTCCAGCTGGACAGTGTGGAGATGGAGATCGGGATGTCCCCAGATGTCCCCAGAGCGGCACTGCCAGGTTTTCCACCCCAAAATGACACCGGCATTGAACGCCCTGTGTGTCTGGGAAAACACAATAAAGATGCTCTCACACCTGCCAGGTTCAGCACGAAAGGAGGGGAAAAACTACTTTATTGACATATCTCACATTCTTATACAATTCCCAACTCCACAAGGGATTGGAGAGCATGTCACTTCCTTCTCAATCCCACTGGAGAAGAAAGATGCTCATCAAAGTTCTCTTATCACAAAAGGAATGAAAAACAGAAAATACCGTTAAGTAAACATTGGCTATTATTTACATGAAACTGTGTGAGAAAGAATTCCGACTCCAAGGTTAAAACAGAGCGCTTTAGCAAAAACCAGGGCAACAGCCCTGGAGTGTTCATCCTTCACCTTCCGGAGCTGAGGGGGATGCAGTTTCCATCTGCCTCCTTCCCCAGGAGAAGGGAAGGGAAGGATCACGCCCAGGTAAAGCCACAGGAAACTGGGAACACTCAGCACAAGGCACGCTGGGACACCAGGAGTCCTGCGGGCACCGCCGGCTTTTCCAGGACATTTCCCACCTTGTGAGGCTGCAGGGAAATGATGGAAATCTTGCTAGGAGTGACCCCTAAAGGCTGCGAGGCTGAAGAAACTCAGAGAGAGAGATTTTCCCGGGAAAACGAGAGCGTGCTTGAGCAGAGAGAGGAGAGTGGAGACGGCTCCTGGTTTTTTGTACGTGGCTGTGGCCGTACAGGGATTCGTGTGTGTGCCTGGAATTCAAGGGGATGCAGGACGAGGATGAAGTTTTCGGGGACAGGGCTGGCTCTGATGTGTTTTTAGAGGATGCTGCTTCTTCTCGTGTGTCAGAGCCCTTTCCTTACCCCGAACAGGACGTTCGGAGCCATCACCGGTGGCAAACAGGGCAGGATTCCATCAGATGTGACCTTTAAGTCACCTCCAAGGCTGCTCCTGTGCAAAACTGACTCTCAGGGATCTGGGATCACCCCGCGTTGCCGCCACAGCTGCGGAGTGGAGGAGCAGGATCCGCTCTCGGAGAGGCTGCACCTCGATCCAAAACGGGAAAATCAAAATGCCCCAACCCGGGGATGTTTTTAAACCTCCTCACGGCTCAGGGTAACCTGAGAGGCGGCGAAATTAAAATCACTCATCAAGGATGCTGGCGGGGGGAGATTAATGAACGTCAACCATGACATGTGCTCCCAAAACTGTGAAGTGAGTAACTCATCGCCTGGAGGCCCCAGCCGGGAGAGTCCCGGGGATAAACAGAGCCAAGGAGGCCGGCCAGCCCCAGAGTGCTTCCCATTCCTGCTCTGGGGGAAGTTTGCTCCTCATTTTCTCCTCTAATTGTTCCTCAAAACTTCCTGTTTCGTTCTGGGCAGGACTTTTTATCCAGAGTTGATTTTGGCTCTGTTCCACGAGGTCCCTGTTCCCCCCATCCCTCCCTGATTCATTTGGCTCACTGCTGCACAGAGAATTGTTTCGAGTCCCTGGTGGAAGGGACAAGATTTGTTGCAAAATCTGAGTTTACCAGGACACAGAACCCCAGAACTCCCTGCAATATGCGCTGGTGCAGGGCGCTACAAGGATTTTGGGAGAAGTGGGGAAAGTGGAGAAAATTCCCTCCCAAAAAGGGAAGAGAAAATTCCATTTGGAGAGGTTCCCTGCCCTGCAGAGGGAAAATCAGGTGCTCTGTGGGGCAGAAAGCCACAAGGATGGGCACGTTTAAATCCCAGGTGCAGACTCCACACTGCCCTCCACCTGAAATTTATGAGGATTAATCCTCCTGATAAGAAAAATCCCATTTAAAAAACTTGGCCTGGGCTGAGTTCTTCCTGAGGGATCATTCTCCCAGGCTCTGTATCTGCCAGGGATCACAGCTGGGGGTGCCACAGCCCTGTCACAGGGTGCCAGGACCTTGGCACATCAGGAGAGCCCCTCGCTGGGATGGTGGAGCAGCCAGGCAGGAGGGAAGATCGTGTGGATGTTCAGGCTTTCCCAGCAAGGCACAGAACCAGACCCGGAGCTACCCCGGGTGTCTCATTTTCCCTCCCGTGCTCCGTTGATCAGTTTTCCTTTGGCTCTTCCCCAAAAAACGCAGCCCTCCTCTTGTCAGGTTGGAGTTGTTCTTCTCTTCCCAAGGTCACCCAGTCTCCAAACCAACCCTTCCATGGGTCCCAGGAAGCTCTGAGCACCCTCATACACGTCAGCATTCCCTGGAGCCAGAGGTGCCTCCATCCCTGAGCACTGGACAGGAAAAAGTGGCCACCAAAATAAGAAGGAATCTTGGAAGGATGAAAGGTTCTGCTCGGCAGGAGCAGTTGGGGAACGCCCGAACCTTGCCAGATTTGTGAATTATCCTTCATTCTCCTCGTGTTTTTCCACCCCTTCCAAGAGGAATTAGAGAATGCCCCCAAAATTCGGGGTTAGATTGGATTTGCCTACGGCAGTTCAGTGAACGAGGTGAGCGCCCACAAATCCCTCGGGATGCTGCTTTGCAGGGATGTCTTCTCCTTTTTGGAGCCACCACGCTTGTCCTTCCACCTGCTTGTCAAACATCCTTTCTTCCCAATATCCCATCTAACCCTGCTCTCTGTCAGTGGGAAGCCATTCCCCCTCGTCCTGTCACTCCAAATCCCTCCAAACAGTCCCTCTCCATCTTTTTTGTCAACTCCTTCAGGTCCTGGAAGGCCACAATTAGGTCACCCCAAAGCTTTTCTTTTCCAGGCTGAACATTCCCAATTCTCACAGTCTTTCCAGACATTCTCCATCCCTCTGATCGCCTTGGTGCCTCCTCTGGACTCGATCCCACAGCTCCACGTCCTTCCTGTGCTGGGACACCAGAGCTGGATGCAACATTCCAGGTGGGATCTCACCAAAGCAGAGTAGAAGGGCAGAATCCCTATCCACCTTCCCAAATTCCCAGGGACCAAGTCTCCATGATCTTCCTGCCTGGGCAGGCAGTGGGCAAAGACAAAGACAAAATTCCTGCTTTGGATCGATGATCTTCCAGGTTTTTGCCTTCCCCTGGCCATCCAGACAGGATTCTTTGCACCTCAAGGACCAGTGGGAAGGCTTGGAGCATCCTGGAGGGCAGTCAGCTCCTTTAGAGATTCCAACAAAACTGTCTTGTTTTCCTGTTTTTTGCAAACCTTCTGTTGTAATTTGGAGTCAGATAATTTTTCTCACAGATTTCATGTAAATAATAGCCAATGTTTACTTAACTGTTCTTTTTGTTTTTCATTCCATTGTGCTGAGGGAAAGTTTGATGGACACTTCTTTTGTCCACTGAATGAGAGAGGAGGTGACAATGTCCTCCAATCCCTTGTGGAATTGAGAAATCTATAAATATGAGAATTTCAAGATAAACTTGCTTCTTTTTCTCTTTCTGCTCAACCTAGCAGGTGTGAGAGTGGTTCTTTCTCGTGTGCTATAGCAACACTGTCTGGTCTGGGAGACAAATCCAGACCCGTTTAAGGCCAGGCTGGATGGAGCTTGGAGCAACCTGGAACACCAGGAGGTCTCCCTGCCCATGGCGGGAGGTTGGAACTGGATGATCTTTAAGGTCCTTTCCAACCCAAACTACTCCAGGATTTTTAGGAGTTCCAGAACTTGGAACACCCAGCTCCCAGCCAGGAGTCCACAATCCACTGGGAATGGGCAGAAAATGAGGTTTCTTCTCCAAAAGAGGAGTGGGAGCTTCCAGCTCCAGGTAAACGGGATCAGGATTCATCCAGGTAGGCTGGGTGGATAATCACCTCTTCCCAAAGCATCTGTGAAAAAGGACCTGACCAAAAACATCCAGAGAGAG
>VYXC01005575.1:217783-232548 GCA_013397175.1 Platysteira castanea | reverse complement strand
CCTTCTGTTGTAATTTGGAGTCAGATAATTTTTCTCACAGATTTCATGTAAATAATAGCCAATGTTTACTTAACTGTTCTTTTTGTTTTTCATTCCATTGTGCTGAGGGAAAGTTTGATGGACACTTCTTTTGTCCACTGAATGAGAGAGGAGGTGACAATGTCCTCCAATCCCTTGTGGAATTGAGAAATCTATAAATATGAGAATTTCAAGATAAACTTGCTTCTTTTTCTCTTTTTGCTCAACCTAGCAGGTGTGAGAGTGGTTCTTTCTCGTGTGCTATAGCAACACTGTCTGGTCTGGGAGACAAATCCAGACCCGTTTAAGGCCAGGCTGGATGGAGCTTGGAGCAACCTGGAACACCAGGAGGTCTCCCTGCCCATGGCGGGAGGTTGGAACTGGATGATCTTTAAGGTCCTTTCCAACCCAAACTACTCCAGGATTTTAGGAGTTCCAGAACTTGGAACACCCAGCTGGCCAGCCAGGAGTCCACAATCCGCTGGGAATGGGCAGAAAATGAGGTTTCTTCTCCAAAAGAGGAGTGGGAGCTTCCAGCTCCAGGTAAACGGGATCAGGATTCATCCAGGTAGGCTGGGTGGATAATCACCTCTTCCCAAAGCATCTGTGAAAAAGGACCTGACCAAAAACATCCAGAGAGAGTTCACCAGCCCCATCCCACCATCCCTGCATTTATCTCACCCTCCACAGCAGCCGTGGTGCCTCTTTTTTTGTGTGGCCAAGAAATCCTACTTAGGGTTGATGGACAATTTGTGCAGCAGCCAGAGCCTGGCAGGAGGGAGGCCCAGGCAATTTGAGGATTAAACTTGGGTTTATTATTGGGAAGCAGAGCCAGAGTTGATGTTTCCATGGAGGATTTACCTGCTGCAGCATCTCTGCCGTGCGGCCGGGGCGAGCCTGGCTGTGCCAAGTCTCTTCCAGGTGGGATTATCCCATTTTTGCTGGTCTTGCAGCAGGTCCTGGCTGCTGGATTCCTCTCTGAATACAGGGAATTCTGGTGTCCAGGTGGTTTAGGCTTTGGAGAAACTGAGGGTTAGGAAATCATCCCATGGAGGAGCAGGGAGAGGTGTTGGGGAGTACAAGGAAAAGGGTAAGGATAAAAAAGAACAAGGAAAACCATCCCACTGAGGCACGAGCTTCAGACCAGACCTTGTTGCTAAACTGAGCCCTGGGACTGACCTGAAGTTTAAGCCTAAAGGTTTAACAGCATTTAATATAATAAATATAATATATATAATAAATTTAAGAATTTAATAAAAGATTCCTATAAAATCTACAACACTGATTCACAAATCCAAAGTACTGAAGGATCTAGGAGAGGAACATTCACAGTACCCTCAGCCCCAGGATGACAGGAAAGGAGAGGGGGGGAGACGTCGCACAGGTGATAATCATTAAAGAAGTGTGGTTTTGTCACCATAAATGTGAAGTCACGATTTTTAGGGGGTGGGATCACACTTGGAAAAATGCAAATTGTCCCCGGAGCAGCGCTGCACGAGCGGTGCTGGGCTGAGGATGCAGAAACATCAGGGAGTGGAAATGTCTTTTATTAAAACATCACCAAAAAATCCCCAAAAATCAGTGTTCGGGTGCACCAACCCTTCCCTCATTCCCACCTGGATGAAAAGCCCTTCCCAGGATTCCAGGATTTTCATCCAGGATTCCCACCTGGATGAAAAGTGCAGGATTAATTAAATAGAACCAAAACTCTGGATCTTCCCCAGGAAAAGTGTTCCAGCCAGGTGAACACGGTCCAGGGCTCTTCACTTCCAGTCACATGGAGCTGGGAAGTTGCTCCATGACTTTCTCCTCTGGCCTTGAGCTGGTCCAGGTGACATTCCAAGGTCTGGCACGGAAGCAGAGGAATGTTTTCAGGGAAACAACCTCTTGGACGTGATTGTCAGAGGTGCCAGAGTTTGGGAGAGCTCAGGTTGGCATCGATGTGACATTGAAACAGGGCTTGGCCCTGTCAGCTCAGGAATTACCTGCTCTTGCCTGGTTAAAATCCCTCTCATCCCTTTTTTTCAGAGAGGCTGGAATTGGAATGGACACCAGGAGATGCAGAATATCCAAACAACAGCTTTCCACATCCAACGACTTTCCAACAGGACCTCAAAAGGGGAGGATGGAGAGCTTGACAACAACCATCCCAACTCGGGATCACGGCATCGTGGGAGGAGTTTGGGGAAGGGTAAAGGGATAAGCTTGGCGAAGGGACAGGTAAAGGTGGACCAGAGACACCCCTCAGGCGGATGATGGATAACCAGCGGGCAGCTGGATGCAGTCCTGGAATGCTGCACAGCAAAAGGAACGTGTCAGGGAGATGAACAAACAAATGGAAGCTGCCTGGTGGAGGTGGATGGATGAGTGACGGATCCACGGCACTGGATGGGTTCCACAGACAGGAGCAGGGATGTGTTTGATTCCTTTCCCGCTCTCTGAGTCACTTCCCTTCAATCCCCCTGGATCCCCTCTAAAATCATTTCCAGAACCCGCTCCATAAACATTCCAGGGGGGGTTCAGGAAACGAGGAGTTTGTTACCAACAAGAAAATGCTCCTTAAACAAACCAGGCTCAGTTTAGGGGGGGGGCTTCAAACACTCGCACACAAAACCTCCAAAACCAAACTGAAATCTGGGGGGAAAAAAAATCAAAAATAAAGAGAAGAATTAAAAAAAAAAAAACAAAAAAAAAAAAAAAGNAAAAAAAAGCCCCATATTTTCGAGTCAGCTGAGAAGTGACAAAGTAATTTGCTCCTGGCAGTCTATCCCGGCAGCCTAATTCCCAGTGACACCATTCAGCTGCTGACTACACGAACTGTCAGACTCAATTAGCCGGGAGCCAGCGGCGCAAAGTGTTTACGGGTGCGAAAATTCCCTCCGCACGCTGCGCGGAAGTGGGAGAAAAATCACTTTGAGGGGAAGGGGGGAAGTTCAAGTGGCTGCTTCCACGGGAATGGCCACCTCTGGAGTGCTCGGACACGGCTGTAAGGACGGGAGGGTGGCGGGAGGTGAAGAGGGAAGAGTTCAGGGAGCTTGGGGGTGTCATCGATGCCTGGGAATCCCCAAAGATCCCCAGAGCTCGCCGGAGCTCTGGATATCCCCTTCGCTGCAGAAGTGGTTTGGAAAACCGAGGAATGGGCACACACAGCTCCGTGGATGGCATGAATTTACCTCAGGATGATTAGGAGAGGGATAATCCATCTTTCCTGGCCATGGAGATGGACAGACACCATTCCCAGGACGCTGTCAGTGACCTTCATGTCTCGTGAGGGGAGCATGGAGAGGAAATCGGGGCAGGGGGATGGGAGAAGTGCAATTGCCCAAAATCAGAATCCCTTCAGGAGCAGTGAGAAACAGGAAAAGTGATCCCAGAGTACTTCTGGATGAGGAAAGCGTCGTGACTGTAGGGAAATGGTTGCTCAGCCCAAAAAGCAGAGGAGCATCAAGAAACCTCCAATATCAGAAGGACGTGGAGATGCTGGAGCAAGTCCAGAGGAGGCCACGGAGATGCTCCAAGGGCTGGAGCCCCTCTGCTCTGGAGCCAGGCTGGGAGAGCTGGGAATGTCCAGCCTGGAGAAGGGAAGGATCCAGGGAGACCTCAGAGCCCCTTCCAGGGCCTAAAGGGGCTCCAGGAGAGCTGGAGAGGGACTTGGGACAAGGGATGGAGGGACAGGACACAGGGAATGGCTTCCCACTGCCAGAGGACAGTTAAATGGGATATTGGGAAGGAATTCTTGGCTGTCCGGGTGCTGAGGCCCTGGCACAGGGTGCCCAGAGAAGCTGTGGCTGCTCCATCCCAAGGCCAGGTTGGATGGGGCTTGGAGCAACCTGGGACAGTGGAAGGTGTCCCCCACGGCAGGGGGGGTGGAATGAGACAGTGTTCAAGGTCCTTCCAACCCAAACCATTCCATGATTTTAGGGTGTCCTCTTTTGCTACCTTGTCCAGTGACAAGGATCTTTCCATCCCTGCCTGAAATTGATTCCATGTGGAGATGAATCTCGAAGTCTGAGGCCATCAGACTTTCCTGAATCCTTTGAACCCTGGAAATTTTTACCATTCTTCCTCCTGGCTGGGGAGGTGGGGTAAGAACTTCCAGAGGGGCTTTTGCAGTGGGATTCATCCATGTAGCAATCAGCACGTAGGAGCAGGGAGATCCTGGCCAGACATTTCACATATCCCAGAACGTCCATGGAATTGTGCTCTGGGATGAGGCTGGATGAGAACCAGGGAGGCAGGGAGACAACTTTTTATCCTTCTGGCAAGAGCAGGTGGTTGAGGGAAAAGGATTTTGGCCTGGATCCAACCCATATCCCTGACCTTTAAACTTGTCCCTTTCCAGGGATGCCTGGCCCCTCTCCGTGGAGGGGAATTCTCCTTCCATGCAGGACAGGGTGATTTCAAAGGGCAGTGTTTAGTGACATTGCCACCAGCTCCCAACGGGATGTACCAGCTCCTCAGGGATCAGGAAAAATCTTCCCTTTTTCCATGGAGAGAAACTGAGGCAAGAGAGAATTTTCCATTTCCCACATGGATGTCTTCCTGCCAGGTGAAACTCCAAGCAGCAAAATCCCCCCTGGAATAGGTTGTGTCCCAACAGGGCAGGAGGAAGGGGATGCCATTCCCAGGCTGGCTCCTGGGGAGAGATCTTGGAATTGCAGAGGACACAAAACACCAGGTCCTGCTCTGTGGATGTGACCTCAACCTTCTGGCTCCAAATCCCAAAATGCAACTTAATAGGAGCTATTTCTGCCCCTAAGCAGCAGTAACTTAAAACTGGACCCTGGCCTGGCTCGGGCCCTGCTCCCTGCCGGCTTCTCCCGGCCTTCCACAGATCCTGCTCAATGAATGCTCCAGGAAAAGGGTTTAAACCCCAGCTTTGATGGTCATCGAATCATGGAATGGTTTGGGTTGGAAAGGACGCTCAAGATCACCCAGTCCAACCCCCTGCTGCGGGCAGGGATGCCTTGCACTATTCCAGGCTGCTCCAAGCCCCACCCAACCTGGCCTTGGACACTTCCAGGGATGGGGCAGCCACAGCTTCTCTGAGAAACCTGTGCCAGGGCCTCACCACCCTCCTTGGGAAGAATTCCTTCCCAATATCCCATCTATCCCTGCCCTCTGGCAGTGGGAAGCCATTCCCTGTGTCCTGTCCCTCCAGCCCTTGTCCCAAGTCCCTCTCCAGCTCTCCTGGAGCCCCTTTAGGCCCTGGAAGGGGCTCTGAGGTCTCCCTGGATCCTTCCCTTCTCCAGGCTGGACATTCCCAGCTCTCCCAGCCTGGCTCCAGAGCAGAGAGGCTCCAGCCCTTGGAGCATCTCCGTGGCCTCCTCTGGACTCATTCCAGCAGCTCCACGTCCTTCTGCTGTTGGATCCCAAAGCTGGAGGCAGAATTCCAGGCGGGATCTCACCTGAGTGGGGCAGAGGGGCAGAATCCTTGCCTGTTGCTGGACACCAATTTCAGCTGGACATTAATCCAAGACAGACACAGCCTGGAGCAGGACTCCTGCCTCTCCCACAGTGAGTATTGCAGCTGGGTAGGAAATTCCCCATCCCTGGAAGTGTCCGAGGCCAGGTTGGACGGGGCTTGGAACAACCTGGGGTAGGGGAAGGTGTCCCTGCCCATGGCAGGAGGTTGGACTGGATGATCTTGAAGGTCCTTTCCAACCCAAACCATTCCATGATTCCATGAAACAGAGCCCAGCGAGGAGAGACCTGGGACTCCACCGACCAGGAGAGATCCCTGGAGCATCCTTCTGTGAGCTCCAGCCCGTTCCAGCAGCCTGACTCCATTACCAAATACCCCTGGAATTAAAGGACGCAGTTAACCCTGGGAGAAAAGTGAAAAACATCCCTGAAAAGCACCAGCCACGTTGGAAGCAGCTCCTAAATCAATTTCAGGATTAATTTCCTCGTGGAAAGAGTGATCAGCCATTGGAATGGGCTTCCTGGGAAGGTGGTGGAGTTCCCATCCCTGAAGGGATTTAAAATCCATGTGGATGTGGCTCTTGGGGACATGGTCAGTGGTGGCCTTGGCAGTGCTTGGGGAATCGTGGAATCAATCCTTTCCAACCTAAGTAATTCCATGATTCTCCAACTTCTGACCAGCTGGACCTGAATGCCAGATCCACAAGAGATTTAGGAACAAAAGACTCTTCACTGNAAAATCCATGTGGATGTGGCTCTTGGGGACACATGGTCAGTGGTGGCCTTGGCAGTGCTGGGGGAATGGTTGGAATCAATCCTTTCCAACCTAAATAATTCCATGATTCCCCGACTTCTGACCAGCTGGACCTGAGTGCCAGATCCACAAGAGATTTAGGAACAAAAGTGTCTTCACTGCTGCATTTTAGCAAAGAAAAATGGAGAAAAGAACAACAGAAGAGTCTTGGTGTCACTCAAAATTCTTTTATTCTGCATCAAAGCAAAGCAGGGGATTTTTGGAGATTTCACTGTCAACACAAAAAATTATGGGGAGCATTTTTCTTCCTTTCATAATTATTTTCCTCCTTTTCCCCCTCATCTGCTGATGGAGAGAAGAAGGAAGGTTGTTTTTCCCTTCTCTGAGGGACAAAGAATTAAAAAAGAAATCAAAGGACGGGTACAGAGACAATCCCTGGCAGTGCTCGAAAGACAAACTTGCTTTTTTCTGTTTGGGATTTTGCACAGAAATTCTCCCCTTTCCCCAGCAGAACCCANAAGCCTCATCCAACCTGGCCTGGAACACTTCTGGGGATGGGACAGCCACAGCTTCTCTGGGAATTCTATTCCAGCCCCTCAGCACCTTTACAGGGAAGAATTTCTTCCCAATATCCCATCTATCCCTGTCCTCTGGCAGCGTGAAGCCATTCCCCCTTGTCCTGTCATTCCAGGTCCTTGTAAAAAAAAAAATCCATCTTTTTTGTCACCTCCTTTGGGTCCTGGAAGGCCAGATTTAGGTCACCCCAAAGCTGCTTTACTCCAGGCTGAACAATCCCAGTTCTCTCAGCCTTTCCCCACAGCAGAGCTGTTCCCTCCTTCTGGTCTCCTTGGTGCCTCCTCTGGGCTCTCTCCGACAGCTCCATGTCCTCCCTGTGCTGGGGAATCCAGAGCTGGACCCAACATTCCACCCGAGCAGGGCAGAGGGGCAGAATCCCCTATTTTTGCACCATAATATGTTGGGAATCCCCCTCTGAGGAGCAATTCCAAGGGCTTAGCAGAGGCTCCCCTGGAGGTCCCACGGAGAGACAAGAGCTGTGGCAGGATGAGCAGAAAAAGACTAAATTTTTTAATTACAGACAATAAATTCCCCCCTCCTCACGGGGGCAGCCGTGATGAACAAATTCCACCCTTTTATTTTGTTAAAGAGTGTATCCTTATCCCAAGGAATTAAAAGCCAGACCTCAGATCCGTGTGAAACTGCACCGGAGTCATCCTGGAGCTCTGGGAATCCAGCTCTGTGCTGACATCTGGGTTTGGTGTAATTCCTGCCAGAGGTGACCAAATCTCCAAGATCCAAATGCACAGCTTGACCAGTGGATACTGGAAATGCAAGTCATTAATGAAAGGGGTAATTAATGATGGCAAGAAGGAGGCAACACCTTAATTTCTGTCCTTTCAGCTTTTGAGGATGCTGCTGTTCATGGGATGGTCCCGTGGAGCCAGGAATGGGTTCAAGGGAAAGCTCATGGTGAGGGAAAGTGACAAAAATGGAATCACAGAATCTTCTGAGCTGGAAGCGACTCACAAGGATCATCCAGACCAATTCCTGGCCCTCCAGGACATCCCAAAAATCCCACCCTGTTCCTGGAGCATTGTCCAAACTCTCCTTGAGCTCTGCCAGGCTTAGGATTGTGATCACTTCCCTGAGGAGCCTATTCCAGTGTCCAAACAGCCTCTGGGCAAAGAACCTTTCCTAATACCGAGCCTAAACCCCCCCTGACCCAGCTTAGACTTAAAGCAACTTAGTGCTGTGTCCACCATCCTCTGAGCTTTTCCCCTACAACTCTGTGGGGTTTCACTAAAACCCAAATCGTCATCATTCACACGAAGTTTTGGGTGATTTGAGGTGTCCTACAAACCTGGGGTGAAGATGTTGGTACCAACACCTCTCACTCCCATGAAGTGCCACCTAAAACCAAGGATGATCCACCTTGAAACAAGCTCCAGGCTCTGTGTCCGAGCCTCTCCATGCAGGGACACTCCAGCACATCCAGATGTTCGTCCTAAGACACCTTTTGGCCCTGAAATCGTGGACCAAGATACATTAAATAGAAAATCACCAACTCTTTGTGGCTGGAATGGGGGCATATTCATTCCATAGATCCATTTCACAAGCATGGAATGCCAGGACAAGGAGGATGAACTGGCACGGTCAGAGGGCAGGGATAGATGGGATATTGGGAAGGAATTCTTCCTGGGAGTGTGCTGAGGCCCTGAAATGGAATTCCCAGAAAATCTGTGGCTGCCCCACCCCTGGAGGTGTCCAGGACCACGTTGGATGGGGTTTGGAGCAACCTGGGATAGTGCAAGGTGTCCCTGCCCGTGGCGTGGGGGTGGAACTGGATGATCTTGAAGGTCTCTTCCAACCCAAACCACTCAATGATTCTGTGGATGGATGGATGGATGGATGGATGGATGGATGGATGGATGGATGGATGGATGGATGGACGGATGGATGGACGGACGGACGGACGGACGGACGGACGGACGGACGGATGGATGGATGGATGGATGGATGGATGGATGGATGGATGGATGGATGGATGGACGGATAAAAGGACAGTCAGATGAAGAGACAAGAGGATTTTATACAAAGTCCCAATGCAGGAAAAGTTCCCCTTTAGGTCCCACCAGACAAACCCCATTAAAAAGGATCACGTCCCACATCCTTGGTGCATTTGAAGTGACAACCGGGTCACCTGAGGAGGGTTCCAGCTGCTCCCACAATTTATCCAGGAGCTCCCATTCCCACCCACCAGCCCTAGGGAGCTCTGCCCCTGTCCCTAATCTCTGAGGTCAGGTTATGCCCGGGATGCCATACACCCGAGTGGGGAGGGTCCACATCTCCTCTCCGAGGATATCTGTGGAGCAGGAGACCTTGGGGAGTCACTCCAGCTTCTCTTGGAGTCATTTGGGAGAAGCAGGAATTTTCGAGTGTGATTCATCTGCTTTCCTGCAGACATCAAAGTTCACAGGAGATGAATTGACCCTCCAGCAGGGACTGTTTTTCTCTTTGGAAGCAGAGGCAGCCTCTATGAGCACAGAAATCGGCTTTTGGAGGGATGATTCCCTCCTGGAATCTCCTTTTTTAAAAGAAGAATCAGTCACTGAAAGCACCCATCACTTTCAAAATCCCCCAGGAGAAGAAGCCATTAAATTTCATTGTCACCCCTGTTCGCATACAACTTTTCTCCAGCCCCTGGAAAACTCAGCTCCAGAGGAGATCCTGCCCAGGAGAGGGATTTTGTCACCTCCCCCTCTCCCACCAGGTGTTCATGTGGGGAAGAAAAGTGTCCCAGCCCCATGGCAGAGGGATTGCATCCCAGGTTTTTGCTGGCACATGACTTTTACTGAAGCTCCTACATCCCTTCCTGGGTCTGGATCAAAATCCAGCAGCACGTGAACTCCCATCTCCTGCATCCCAAGCTGACAGCATCACCACAATCCCACCTCTCTCCTCCTTGGAGTGATGCTCGCCCCAACAGGAGACAGGAGATAATCCTCCCCAAATTATTCACGACGGCAGGAGCCGGGAAAAGCAGGCGGGAGGAAGCGAGGGGAGGAAAGAAGGGGAAAAACACAGACGACAAGCTTGTCACTTGACTTCTTAAGCAAAAGCCACCAAACCGTGCAGTCAGGCACCGAGTCGGGTTTCTCCCAATTAAATTTAACAAGTGACGCCCCTGAATCTTTCATGAGCGTTCAGAAATTTTAGCCCGTCTGTCTTCACGCTCACACACGACTCTCGCTCCTGCTCCCGCTTTAAACGCCCCGAGCCTCCAGCGATCAAGCCCTGCCTGTTCGTCCCGCACCGACGGCACCCGGGGGGCTTCAAACCGGGCTCGGGAGGTGGAGGTGGCCGCGTAGCCGGGCCGGAGGTGGCCGAAAAGGAGCCGCCGGCCCGGCACGACCCGCCCGATGCTGCCGCGCCGTCCTCGGGGGAGGCATCGCTGCATCCCCCGCGCGCGCGGTTGTCACTTTAATTATCTGTCGCCCCGCGTCGCGCCGGCAGGGTCCCCATCCTGAGTCAGGCTTCAGAGTGGCTCCCGGGTCTCGGCGTGTTTTTGTGTGCAGCGGCGGCTGCTTTCAATTAAAGCTCCGAGGTACCTGAAAGGGGCTCGTGGCTGGCGAGACGGGGAGAGGAAAGGAGAGGAGGGGAGGGAGGGAGGAGAGGAGGATGCTCCCGGGTTAACCCGGGGGGCTGCGAGACTGGAAATGCTGGCGCGGGATGGTGGAAGCCGGGGGGGTCTCGCCCTATGGGATAGGGAAAAACATCAGCGTGTCTGATCCCAGGATGTTTTTTAGGGGCGGAAGATCAGCGCTGTCCCTCCCACGGGCTGCCCCATCCTGCTGCTTCAGCAGCAGCGTGATGCCAGCGGCACGAGGCTGGCAGATGTGGCCCCAGAGCTCCTTGATCCTGAAGATCAAGGGATTGGGAGCCGTGGGGAGTCCTCTGGGAGTGGAACCGCGGCGTCCTGGCCTCACCTCACCCTCACGGGGCTGCGAAGTGATCCAGAATTGTGGAGTGCTTTGGGTTGGAAGGGATCTTGGAGATAATCCAGTTCCATCTCCCCTGCCGTGGGATATGGAAAGAGGTGAATGCAATCCAGCAGGAGATGGAACAGGATCCAAACCAGGCAGGTGGAAGTGGCTCCAGGGATTTGGAGCTGCATTTTCCTGTTGCCCCGTGTTGGATTCACGTTCTCTGGGACACAAACAGCCTCTGGAGCCCTCAGAGCTGCTATTCCAATGTTTTCATGAGTGCTTTGGTCAGTTGTTGCTGTCCTTGTCACACGTGGAGTGACAGCACCCGGCCACCCCCTGGAATGCTCCGTGCAGCTCTGCAGGCAGGGCAGGGCAGGTCCTTGTCACCAGCAGGCAGCTTCCTAAACATTTTACAATTTAAATCGGATTCACAGCTCACGTTCACAGCCTGAATCCACCTTGGTTATTTCTGGATCGTGTTTTCACTCCCAGACTCCAAAATCAGAGCTTTCACTCCTGGTTTTGTTCAGCACAGGAGCTGCTGGACCAGGGGATGGTTTCTACTCCTGAGCAAAGCAATGCTCGTGGGAATGTGGGTCATTTCCCAGGTGGAAGGAGGTGTGGTGGGAGCAGCTTTCCCATCAGAGGAGAGATCCCTGCCAGCTCTGATAAGCTCTGAGTTTGATTAGCCAAAACTTCCCTCCCAGACTGGGGTGGCTGCTGGATTATTTCCAGTCATGGTGAGCCCACATCCAGAGGTGTTGCACCAACATCCCTTTCCCTGTTCCTCCAGCTCTGCACAGCTTTCCAAACCCTCCGGAAAACCCACTTCAGACCCATCATGCCTCACCTGAGGCCTCACAGCTCTGTTTCCCTCCTCTCTTACAGAGAACTCATCTCTCCTGCTTGGGCAGAGGAGCCACGAACCTTCTCATCCCAATTTCCCCCAGCTCTGAGTTTGAACCATCCCCACCCTGATCCAGTCCCCATTCCCAGCCCTCCCCTTTGACACATCCTGATCCCTTTAGTGGCACGAGCTGCCTGCTGGGAAGCAAATACATAAACACCTCTGCTGTCCCACAGGGAATGAGACAATCCTGGCTTCCACCTCCTGCACAGCTTGGGAAAGGTGGCACCGGCCTCGGGAGGACGCAGCCTCACAGTCGTCGAGACATGAAACTTCCTGATGTGTTCCAGGGGAATTCCTAAGCCAGGACAATCCTCCTTGGACACCCTTTCCCTTTGTTTGCATCCTGCCCAATCATTCGACTGCTGCTCCTGCCTCTTGTCCTGCCCTGGGGGCTGCCAGGACCCAAAGGCTCGGAAAAATTCCTTCCAGGTAAACACCGACCTGCCAGGACCTGGGGAGACAGACAGCTGGGAAAGCAGATGGAAAAAAGGGCTCCTGTACCTGGAGGGCAGAAATCCCCCTGGGAAAAGGGGGATGATCAGGCTGCACTAACGAGAAGCAAAAGGTAGAGATTTCACAGAGTTTCCTCCACTGGCAGGGAGCTGTTCCCAGAGGATCTCCATGAAAACCCCACAACAGCAGCATTTCCATGCCAGCCACCTCGGGGGGACCATCCCGCCAGCCCTCCCGGGGATGGAGCAGATGATTTAATGGCTCTTTTAGCATTCCCCAGCTCTCAGCTTCTCCTCCTCAAAGCTGAGCTCGCGTTCAGAGACCAGGCTCTGGCTCCAAGTCCCATCCCAAGCCAGCAGCACTCGGGGCTCCTTTCTCCGGAGTGATGGAGAAGGCAAAATCCAGCCTTTGAGCAAGGAGGGGGATTAAGAAATTTCCCCAAGCTCAGCTTGTTTTGTGATGCCCCGTGGAGTTTCTTTGTGCTGCCTCTTGCCACCAGCAGTTGCTGCACTCAATATTCCCAAAGATTTTGCGGACACAGCCGTTTCTGAGGATACAGCCTGACTCCATCCTCATTCTTGGAGTCCCTTGTGGGAATAAACAAGGTCCTGGAGCCCTTTTTGCTCCGCTGGGATGAGAAACCAGCTCTGGCTTCACTGGATCTTTTGGTTTTGCCCCACAGTTTTGAATTCCTGACTTCTCATTCCCAGACCTCATTCCCTCTCAGCCCAGGGTAAGGACATGGGCACTTCAAGTCCAGACAGCTCTTTAATTCAAGAGTTATCTTGCTATCCCTGATGGAAAGAAATCCTTGTTCCCCAACCCACCTCCTCTCCAGCCCTCTGGAAGAGCTTGTGGGAAGTCTCATCAGGGAGCAGGTCCCTTAAAATTTCCAAGAGGGAAAAAAGAGGGGGTGATTTTTCAGTCAGAAAACATTTTGGAGCAGCATGGCCTCCTCTGAGAAGAGCTGGAAGCCGTGGACAGTGATCTCCAAAGAACCCCTTCCCATTTTCCTGGTGGTTACTCTCATTGGCACCCCTTGGATCCACAGCCAACAGTTTCCTACATGTTGCAGGAGTCTTTATCCAACAGGAATTCACATTCCCTTAAAAACCGGTCCTTCAGGTCACCTCCAGTGACCTCATGGAAGCAGTGGGCCACAAAGATGCTCCGCGGGCTCAGGTGGGGTGGGTCAGCCGTGACTTCCGAGGTGTCCTGACAGTCCAGAGAGAGCTCCAAAGGTTGGGTGTTTCTCCCAGTGGTGGGTGGGGTCTGTTTGGAGCGAGGTTTCCCTGCGGTGGGTCCTGTGGACAGAGAAGCCACGGGAATGCTGTGTCCTCCTGAAGAAGGTTTGCAGGGCCACCAGAGCTTGGGAATGTCTCCTAGAGGATGTCACCGCAGCAGCCTCGCCCTTGAGGTCTCTGCTGGAGAAGATTTGGGAGTTTAAACAGCAGGGAAACACCAGAATTCCATGGGGGAGAGGAAGAGGGAGAGAAAATGTTGGTGGGCAAGGAAGAAGAGCGGTGTGATGAGGAAAATGAAGGAGGAAAATCTTTGAAATCCATTTTTTTTCCAGACCCACTTTGGGATCAGTGCCTGGGGCCGAGGCCACTGCTCTGGCTGCGTCTCCATCCTGATTATTTCATGAGGCATAAGCACCTGGAATGCTCAGGAACGGCAGCTAAAGGGGCTCTGAAGCATTAACACTGATGAGAGCTTGGTCTTGATTAATTCTTTATTATTTTCTCGCAGGCCAGCAGTGGGTTGGTAGCACCAGCCAAAGAGGGAGCTGAGGTCATTCCAGTGCCAAGGAGAATGACGTGCTGGACAAATCCCTGGAGCCCTGGTGATGTTCACATGGAGGAAACATCTCCAGCAGTTGGGGAATTGTTTCCTTCCTCCTCCTCCTTCCACCTCTCGGCTGAGGTTGCCAAGAGGGGCTGTTCTTCCTGAAATCCCATCCAGCCCTGCCCTCTGGCAGTGGGAAGCCATTCCCTCTTTTCCTGCCACTCCAAGCCTCCTCTCCAGCTCTCTTGGAGCTCCTTTATGCACTGGAAAGGGCTCTAAGAAGCTTCCCTTTTTAAGGCTGGATTAAATCTTTTTAAGGTTTAATTCCCAGCTCTCCCAGCCTGGCTCCAGAGCAGAGGGGCTCCAGCCCTCGAAGCGTCTCCGTGGTCTCCTCAAAAACTCCTTTTTGTGGAAGTTTTAGGTGCCCTTAGGAGCCGCATGGCTCCTTTTTGGGGTGGAGATGGATTTAACCCCTGCGCTGCCTCTCTCTGGCACACTGGAGCAGAACCAGAGGCTGATCCCACATCCCGCGTGGCTTTTCCTTGTTCCTGCTCCGCCGGCAGGGATCACCTGAGCTGGACCCAAACACAACCAGGAAAAAGAGCAGGAGGGGAGCTGCTAAATGCTCACCGTGATGTAAAATCGGCTGCGGCTGCGTAGGCAAAACTCATCCCAGAGAAAAGATGCACACGAGGAGAGCAGAGCTGCCCCCGGACACCGCCCGTGTTCCGGGGGGAGGATTCACATCAAGTCCTTTCTAGAGAAAACTGCCAACCTTGACAGGCGACAGCACTGACCTCCCCTGACAATTGCCCCAATTTGCTCAGCTCTTTGCTTTATGGATCCTGGCCAGGTTTGTTTTTCTGGGTTTTTGGGTTTTTTTCTTTTTCTCTCTCTCTCTCTCTCTCTCTCT
>VYXC01005575.1:165920-208389 GCA_013397175.1 Platysteira castanea | reverse complement strand
TGTCCTGCATCCTTGCACCTGACATCCCATATCCTGCATCCCATGTCCTGAATCCCACATCCAATGTCCTGCATCCTTGCACCTGACATCCCATATCCTGCATCCCATGTCCTGAATCCCACATCCAATGTCCTGCATCCTTGCACCTGACATCCCATATCCTGCATCCCATGTCCTGAATCCCACATCCAATGTCCTGCATCCTTGCACCTGACATCCCATATCCTGCATCCCATGTCCTGAATCCCACATCCAATGTCCTGCATCCTTGCACCTGACATCCCATATCCTGCATCCCATGTCCTGAATCCCACATCCAATGTCCTGCATCCTTGCACCTGACATCCCATATCCTGCATCCCATGTCCTGAATCCCACATCCAATGTCCTGCATCCTTGCACCTGACATCCCATATCCTGCATCCCATGTCCTGAATCCCACATCCAATGTCCTGCATCCTTGCACCTGACATCCCATATCCTGCATCCCATGTCCTGAATCCCACATCCAATGTCCTGCATCCTTGCACCTGACATCCCATATCCTGCATCCCATGTCCTGAATCCCACATCCAATGTCCTGCAGCCTTGCATCCTGCATCCCACCTCCTGTATCCCACCTCCCTCCTCCTGCATCCCATACCCATATTCAGGATCCAGCTACCTGGATCCCAAATCCCACAGCACCAGCCACACCCCTGGGTGATGCAAACCCACCCAAACCCAAGGAATTTGGGATAAAATCCCGGCTGTGGTCCTGTTCATGTTGTGCAGGGGGGTTTTCCATGTCCTGGCTTTCGGGAAGGACCTCATCTCCTGCTGAGTTGAGGGATGACATCAGTGGAACTGGGGGAAGGCAGAGAGCTGGAAAAAATTCCAGCCTTCCGGCTGAGCAGTGCGGTGCCAAAGCCATGATCCCATGTCTGTTCTACCAAGGTGATAAATGGAGATAAATTTATTTTATATAAATATATTTTTATATATAAAGTGAGCAGGGCAGTGTTTGGCTCCCAGGGATGCAGGAATATTGAGGAGGCAGCTGGGCACAGAGCAGGGAAAGGAGGGAATGTGCAAAAATCCAGCTCTGGCTGAGACAGAACATAAAGATTCACTCGAGCCAAAAAAATCCCAGCTCCAAACCGAGCCCAGGCACTGCTCACAGCGGCTCAGCCCCAAGCTCAGAGCCAAATCCAAGATTTTCTTTTGTCCAGGATTATTTTGGCTGAGATTCGAGTTAATTCCTGCTTTTTTAAGTGAACATTACCCCAGATCTCTCCATGCCCGGCAGCCCAACCTGCTTCCACCCCAGGGCTGGAGTTCTCATCTTACAGAGACGCTGGGATTTGTGCAGGACACCGGAGCGGTTTTGGGACAAACCTGTCGAGTGGGAGCACCAATAACTGAGGGGGAAGGAGCGAGGGACACTTCGGAGAGGCCACATTGATCAGCTCCTCGTGGTTTTCCACCCATTTCCAGCAACCCCGGTAATTCCTGCTTGGAGGGGGCACCGGTTCAGGGGGGCTTTGCCAGGGGCTGTGACCGATCCCAAGCATCCGTGGATAAGGAGCTCCAGAGTGCTGCTGTGCTTGGGGGTGAGCATCCCCCAAAATCACCCCTCTGCCCCATGGAAAACCCAGCGGCTGGGGAGCTGGAGGAATTCCAGGCATTTCCTAGCCCAGCAATGCCCACGGGGCCTTCAGTGGGCAAGTAAAGCTTGGAAATGGGGTTCAGGAGTGCTGCAGGAGGGGGACGTGGAGGGGACCCCCAGGGCTTGTCCCCATGTCCCCATCCCAGGTGCCCGGCAGCCCTTGGAGCATCCCTTTGGACTGGGCTGCTGTTTTCACCCCGGAAAAGGCTGAGGATGGAGCTGAGGATGCAGGAGATGCCTGCAGGAGATGCCCAGGATGAGCGGAGGGACTGCAGATCCTCACAGGAGGGAGGGTGTGGTGTCCTGAGGTCCTGCAACCCCATGCAGACCCCAAAAAGCAGCAGGAGGATGGAGAAGGAGGCTCCAGCCCCGCTCAGGAATCAGGAAAAATGAGGGAAAAGCTTTGAAACGGGGTCAGAGTGACCCCAAATGCCACCCATCCTCCTGCGGCAGACGTGGTGGCACCCGCGGATCTCCGCAGTCCTGCGGCACACGGGGACACAGGACCCTGTCCCGCCACATCCCCATCCCAAAACACATCCCAACACCCTCGGAATACACGCACAAACCTGAAAACATTGCAGCCATCCCAAAAAACGCTGCAAACCCAAGCAGGGACCACCCAGACACCCCCCAGAGCCCGGGGTGCAGGGTGGGGCTCAGCCCCGAAAAGGAGACGAGTCATAAACCAGCCAAATTTGGGCTTAAACCACCTTAGTTTTTATTATTTATTCAGCAAAGCCAAATCCCAGAAAGCCAGGAGCTTCAGGAGCCCAGAGAAAGCCAGGATGAAGCGGCAGAAGGGTGCGATTCCACCCCCAAATCTCCCAAAAAAAGTGTGGAATGGGGTCCCCCATGGAGGACCAACGTTAACGGGTGACAGCAACACCCTGTGTCCTGCTCCAGCTATTCCCTTACTTTGGGGATTTCCAGGAGGGATTGGGAAGAAAAAAAAATCAGTGGGGAACTAAAAAAATAAATCATAGTGGCACAAGGAATTGGGGATCCCTTCGGGATGAAGAGGAAGGGATAATCCCTGGATGGCCAAAATAATCTGAGCTCTTTCCCAGGTTGTTGCGCCCTGAAAATCAAATCTATTAAATCAAAAAGGAGGAGGCAAAGGGGAAAAGTGGGAATCCTGAATTGCTGCCTTTGCTCTGCCATGGAAGTGGGGAAAGGATTCCGGAGCGGGAGGCGAGCGCCGTCACCCCACGGGCACCGCGCTGGGTCCTGGGTGACACCCCATGGGACAGTGCTCCCAAAAAATCCCACAGAACCCCCAAAGCCAGCTCTGCTTTTCCAGCCAGCCCCAGCGCAGCTGGGAAAAGGGGCTGTGACCCCCAGGATGTGCCCACTGGGAACGTGGATCACGGGAAGATCCAGGAGTGAGGATTTAGATGGCGGGGACTGAGATCCCCGGGCTGGTTTGGGGAAGGCACCAGCCCCAAACACTTTTCCTCCCCAAATTCTCCTTATTTGATCACAACCAGGCAGCTGGATGTGTTCTCCCCCAAAAAAAGATGCCAAGAGAAGGGGATATTGGGAGGAAAAATAGGGAATAACCCACCAGGAAGCTGTGATTCACCTCCAAAAAATTGGAGGATGCGATGTCCCGTGAGCGGCTGCGCAGGTTAATTTTATTTAGAGCCAGGTTTGCAAAGTTTCCCTGGATCTAAATAAATACAGGAATAAGGGGTGAATCCCCACCTTCCAAATCTCCCTTTTCATCCAGCCCTGGGACAAATGTTTGCATCCCAGCTCCCATCCCAAAATCCAAGTCCGACATTGAGCCGAGCTCAGGCTGCTCGAAAACATTCTGGTCACAAAATAAGACACCAAAAAGACCAAAAAAGATGAAGAAAAAGGGGAGTGAGGTTTGGGGGTGCAGAAGAGGTAAGACCAGAGGGTTGTGGGGGCACAGGCACCCCACAAATCCCGGGAAAAGATGGGGGGGTTACATGAGCACAGCAGAGATTTATGGAAGTGGCAGGAGGGAACATGCCACAGCCTGGGGACCTGCCACAGCTGAGCCTGGGCAAAAATATGGGATGGAAAATACACCTAAATATAAAAAAATTACATGAAATGCCCAAAAAATATGCTGGACCAAGGGTTGTGTTGGAATTTGTCCCGCTGAGTCCGGGAAAAGCTGCAGCCGCGCTCAGGGTTTGCGGCAAAGGGAGAAATATCCTTAAAAACAGTCCCCAAAACCCCTAAAATCTCAGTAAAAAAACAACTCAAAAACTTGGATTAGGGAAGGTGTGGGCTTGGTTTGTTAAGGGTTTTTTTTAATCCTTTTTAAAATTAAAAATTCAAGAGGGAGAAGCCAAAAGAGGAAAGCAAAATCATTTATTACCGTTGAAAATCAAGCCAGCGGCTCGTCGGGACGGTGTCGGACAAGCTGGGACCAAACCGGATCCGGTGACTTCCCAGCAGCTGCAGGGACGAAGGTCTCCAGGACCCTCCAGCCGGGAAAGAAAACCAAAACCACCCAGAACCCGGCTGGAAAAAACAAAAAAAAAAAGGCAGGAGAAGTGAAAAGCCAGAGCTCAGCGGGGCAGAGGCGACGCTCAACACCGGACTTATCTCAGCGGGAGCTCGGGGAAGGTTTTGCATCAGCAGCGGGAATCAAAGGGAAGAATAAACAACCCCCAAACAAAACCCCGATGCTGCGGGACCCCCCCAAAGTTGAGAGAAAACCCGACCCAGGCTCTAGTTGAATATAAGTTTTTATCTTGATGCAACATCATTAAAACCGTCACAAATCGAAACAACAGGTCGTTAAAAACGCTTCGCACGATCAGTCCCTAAAATGCACCAGGCTCCCGAGCTCGCTTTGTCCGCAGGACCCTTTTGTTTCCCCTCCCAAAATTCGGGTTTTTTTAATGTTTTTTTTTTCTCCTTTTTTAAATAAGCAACTCGTTTTAAAAAAACAAACAAACAAAACAAAACAAACCCACCCCGCTCCTCCGCGCAGGATCGGTCCCGCTTTCGCTCCAACGATTGCACGAATTCTTAATCCTCTTTTTTTTCCTCTTGTTTCCACAACAAATAATGTGCATTTTCTTGCCGTCTTTTTTTTTTTTTTTCTCCGAACATCGAGGTTAAAATAAGATTTTTCCGTTTCCCGAGGGTTAATAAATAAATCTGGTGCATAGTGAGATAGCAGCCAACCGTTTGCAGTCCATATATTACTATATTGCCTTTCAGGTCACCCTAAAATTGTTGCCTCTTCCCCTCCCTCCCCTCCCCACTAATTTTAAGAGCATAGATAATTTTAAATCTCTATAAAACAGTATTATTTCACCCAATCGATTCCTGTATATAGTGCATTCGGCTTCTTCCCAACATCGTTAAATTAACTCGGATATTATTTGCATGCTATTACATACAAACTTTTAAGACTCGTGTATTTTTTTTCTCTTTTCTAAAGCATTTTAGGGTTTTTTTGTTGGTTTTTTTTTCTTTTTTGTTCGTTTTCTTTTTTCTCGTAAATCACCAAGCAAAATATAGGCTCAAGGAAAAAAAAATAGAAGAAAAAAAAGGCAAAAACGAACTAATTTTCTACATATTTACAAGGGTGAATAAGTTAAATTGTGGCTCAGGTTTGCCGGCCGGGAATGGGGGGTGGGCGGAGGGGCCGGGCAGGGCGCAGCGCTGCCGGGGACCCCCCCCGGCCGATCCGTGGGGACCCCTCGAAGAATAAAAATCCCAGTGGAGGGGAAAACCCGCAGGAAAAGGGGGGGAGAAGCCACCTGGATGGCGCTGATGCTCCCGGGCAGGGGGGCGGGTGGCCGTACACGTCCCGCATGCAGGGCTGCCCCCCACTCCCCACCCCGGGACCCCATGGGTGGGTGCGTGGTGGGAGGGAGGGAGCGAGTTCAACTTCCCCCTCCCCAAAATTTCAGTGGGGACTTCATAATATTATTTTTTTTTTTTAATATAAGCGGCGGGTTTGCTCTCCCCCGCATGAGGAAAAACCAAAAAGGGGATCCCACCCCATCTCACCAGCCCGGCTCACATGAAGAAATCAGCGGTGGCTTTCGGGGCGGCGGATGGGGAGGGCTCCCTCGGGAAGCCCCGGCCGGCCAACTTCTCATATTTTTCTTTGTACAGATCCCTTTCCTTGGCCAAGCGGGTCACCTCCTGCTTGAGCTGCTCCACCTGGCTCTGCAGTTGGCATTTCTCGTTCTCCAAGATGTGCCGTTGCTGGACCCGCTTGTAGCGGCAGGATTGAGCGTAGCCCCGGTTCTTCAAGGTCCTCCTCTTCTGCTTGAGGCGGATCACCTCCTCCTTGCTGAAGCCCCGCAGCTGCCGGTTCAGCTCCCGCACGGACATACTCACCAGCTGATCGTCGGAGAACCGGTCCTCCAGGCGCAGGTGGTGATGGTGATGATGGTGATGGCCGGGATGGTGGTGGGCGGCCGGCGGCAGCTCCTCACCCCCGAAGGGCTGAGGTCGGAAGGGCTCGTACCCTTGGTGGTGATGATGATGATGGTGAGGGGCACCGATCAACGCCTCCACCGCGTCCTCCGGCGTCAGGTTGAGAGCTTCGGGGTTGAGGTGATGCTGGTAACCCGACATCCAGTACAGCTCCTCCAGCTGCTGTTTGGAGCCCAGGGAAGCGGCGGTGGTAGCCGGGGGGCCGGGGGCCGGTTGCCCACCGGGGCTGGGAGCGCAGAAGCTGGGCGAGGAAGGCACGGAGGAGCAGGGCGTGCTGAGCGGCGTGGACGACAGGGAGCCGGCGGGCAGGCGGTGGCACAGCCGCTCCGCCTCCGCCGGCTCCTTCTTCACCTCGAACTTCATCAGGTCGAAATCGTTCACGTACTCGATGGCGAGGGGGCTCGTGGGCAGCTCCGCGCTCATGGCCAGCTCCGAGGCCATCTCAGTCCATGGAGGGACCGGGGGGGGAGCCCCCGGGCACCGCCGCTCACCGAGGGTCCCGCGGGCTCCGGGAGTCTCCTCCGAGCGGGCTCTGGCGCAAGCGGCTGCCCCGACCGGGCTCCGGGACCCTCCGCTGGGTCTTTGCGGTGCGGTTCGGCGGGGCTCCGGGACTTTCCGCCGAGGCTCCGCTGCGGGGCTCAGCCGGGCTCCGGGAACTCCCAACGGGACTTTGTGGTGGGATTCAGCCGGGCTACGGGACGCTCTGACGGAGCTTTGCGGTGGCGTTCAGCGAGGCTCTGGGACGCTCCGACCGGGATCCGCTGCGGGGCTCAGTCGCGCTCCGGGACGCTCCGATGGGACTTTGCGCGGAGGTTCAGCGGCGTCCGGGATGGGGCTCTGCTGCGGGGCTCAGCCGGGCTCCGGTGCTCGCCTCCGACGGGACTTTGCGGTGCGGTTCAGCCGGGCTCCGGAACGGGGCTCCGCGACTCGCTGCCGCGGCTGTGCTGCGCGCTGCGGGGCAGCCACCTCCCTCCGTCGGGGCTCGGCTCCGCTCCGCAGCCGGGCTCCGCTGCTGGGCTCCGGGACCCTCCTCCGGCCGCCACGGCTCTGCGCTCCGGCCGGGCGGGCTCCGCCGCTGCCTGCGGCCGGTCCCCAATGGCGAGGAGCGGGCAGCGCCCTGCCCGCCCCTTCCTGCCTCCCCTGGCACCTGCCCCGGCCCCACCTCCCCGGGCTCCGAGCCTTCTCCGGCCTCCTCCTCCTCCTCCTCCTCCTCCCGCCGCGACACGGCGCCCTGGGGGCGGGGGCCGCTCCCCTGCCCGCCCCTACCCGCGACCGGCGCCGCCGCCGCCGGGCGCTCAATGGAGCTCGCCGCCTTTTATACGGGGAAAGCGAGGCACGGCCCCTCCCACCGAGGCGGAGCTAAGGGATTCCAGCCTATCAGCACCCCGACAGCCCGCTCGGATTTGCATGTCCCCATGGCAACGCCCCCAGGGCAGCTGTCAATCTCGGGGGTGGGGGGGAATGTTCCCGGTACCCCCTGGACCCTCTGGGCTCCTGCATCCCAAATGTGCGGCTTCATCCGCCACCCACCGCCCGGAGCTGAGCGTGGAGAGGGGAGAAACAGCCGAAGAATCCTAATTTCGTACTCCCCAGAAATGGGAAATATTGAAAAAAAGGATTACTGAGGCTCAGTCGGGTTTGGTGCCACCTCGCTGAGGGATCGCGGCATCCCAGGGAATGACAGCGCAGCCCCTTCCCCACCTCAGGAGCAGCCCAGGATCCTTCCCAAAGCACTTCCATCGTTTCAGAAAGTCAAATAAATATAATCTGGGGATTTTTCGGGCTTTCCCCTAAGGTGTTGGTGGTCAGGGAGCAGCCACGTGCACCTCCGTGCTCCAGTGCTGCCGCTGGCTTCGGAGGTGACATCCGCACCTGGCACAGGTGACATCCACACCTGGCACGTGACTGGGAGCGTCACCAGCTGGAGGAGCAGGACCACCATCCCAGCGCTTGGAAAAGGTGTCCCTGGAGCCGAGTGGCAGCTGGTCAGGGAGTTTTGGGGGTGCTCATCCCACCCCTGGATGAGGCCCTGGCTGGGACGCGGCCGCGTTGCTCCATCTGCCACCTCAGGGCTGCTGCAGCCTGGGAGGAACAGGACAGGGAAACCGAGGCACGGGGCAGTCACCAGAGAGTTGTCCCACTTAATCCCAAAGGATGAGCAGCTTCATCCCATGGAGGGTGGACTTGGGGACAGGGGACCCTGCCCTGCACAGCTGCTAATTGATGCTTGAGATGCAGGGTCAAATCAATGCAAAAAAGACGGATTTTGAGGATTAAAACCCTTATCCCGCTGCACTCAAGCAGTTAAAATTCCACATTATTGCTTTTGCTGGATCTGGCCTCCGGGGAGGGTCCATCTTTCTCCTGCTAATTGAGTGTGGGCAGGGTGGGGGTATTACCCCTGGGAAGGGTCGTGGATGCAGGCAAAGCCCTAAACTTGACCCCCATTCCCTGGTGATCCTGGATGTTATCCCATATTGGACACAGATATCCCCCCTTGGACACCCTAAACGTGGGCACAACTTGAGGGAGGGGGCAAAGAAGTGGACAAAAAAACACCCCTTTTCATGGGGTGGTTTTAACCCTTTTTCCTTCATTGTGTGACCCTAAATCCACCATCACCCCACCTGTGCACCGGGATATCGGGATCCTGCACCGGGAAAAGACGGGGTGCCACCTCCCTCCCCCTGGCACCGCGTCCCTCCCCAGAGCTGCTCCACCTTGGGGGCACCCGGCCCCCACCAGCAGCTGCCACCCGCGCTGGGACAGGAGCCACCAAGGGATTAGGACCGGGCCGGGCTCCAACGGGGCCGTGGCTCCCCCGCGACACCCCCGGGGGTATTTTTAGGAAATGCCCATGGCATGTCCCCAACCCTCCCCGCCACGCCGGGCCCGTCAGCTAAGTTTACTCACAGGCGGTCAAGTGACATAACCAGGTTGGTGGCCTCGGGATGGTGGCGGGATGGCGTCACCTTTCACTTTTAGAGCTCGTGTGCCCCATCACCCCTTGGAGCAGGGCCGGGTGCCCACCTGGGGCTGCCTCAGTTTCCCTGGAAGGCACGCAGCTCCCAGCTGGGGTGCTGGTGGCTTGGGGACAGCAACTTCACCCCATGGGAGGGTGGCATCCACCACGATGCACCCCACGGACAGAGGGTGGGACCACCTTGGTGACAATCCACCAGCATCTGCCCCACGACCCAGTGTTGCTGGAGGGTCAGGAATTGTGGGGGCAGGGTGGGAAACCATACGGAGAGGCTGGGAGGAGGATGAGGATGAGGAGGAGAAGGAGGAGGACAAGGAACAGCCACCCCGATGACAGGCAGCAGGCTGACCCCGGCGGGTGACGCTCACCCCAGGGGACCAAGAGCGGTGCCAGCAGCACCCGCCGCAGGAAGGTTTCCCGGGAAATGTTTATGGAGCCCTCCAGAAACTCCACCCCACGCCAACCTCCCCGCCAGGGAAATGTCCTTGCCGGGTCCCCGAGCCCAACCGGGCACCCCGGCTTCACGGCAAGGATGGATAAATCCCATCGGAGCCCTCGGCCGAGGAATTGAGGATGTTGGAGACACAGGGAGAACCCGGTGACACCTCTCCAGGGGCTTCGTTTATCCCTGCTTGGAAATTAATCACCCCCAACCACTCCCTCGCCGGTGGGAGTGCTCATTGCCTCGTTTAATTAGTGCAGCACGAGGATTATCCTCGTTAGGGATAACCACGGAAAACCAAAGCTGCCGGCCACCACGGGCCATCCCTGAGGATTCACAGCAGCGCCGTCTCCTCCAGGGTGGTTTTTAGGGAATTTAGATGGGTTTTTTTAGGGAAACGGCCATGTGAAGAAACATCGTTTCTGGGTTAAAAGTTTTAATAATTAAAAAAAAGCAAGGACTTAGGGATCGGAGTGACTCCTCCAGTGGATCTGGATGGATATTTGATGGGATGTTCACGCACTGCTGAAAAAAAGAGGAAAGCCACAGGGAGGCTCCTCCATCCCAGGGGAGGAAACTCTTTATTTACATATCAAAACACAGGAGTTAACAAAAGACATTTTAATACCAACGAAAACCACGACGTTTTTATTAAAAATCAACTCGTTGGACACACCCTGGGGCACAAGTGACATCCCAGGGTGGGGACCCGCTGGTCCTCCAGCACCTGGGGGGGGTGTTGTGGATTTGGGATGGTGACAAAACCCCTCCATGGGGGTCACTTGGGGAAGGAAAACCCCCTGTGGGGTCCTGTTTGGGGGGGTGAAGCCACTGCCCGTTGGCATTTCCCACCCCATCTCTGATCACATCTGGATGCTGCATCCTCAGGGAGCCCCAGTTCTTCCCAAATCCCTGCTGATGCCTCTTCCCCATGGGAATTTGCCTGAGGGGCAGTGGATGAGTAAATCCCGCCACCCCGTGTGCCTGCCCCGGCTCTTGGCACCTCTCGGCAAAGGGAGCTGTTCCCAAAATCTCAGCTGTGTGGGTGAACAGCACCTGCTACCCCAAAACCCCTTGAAAATTGTACTCATGGATGCAAAAACCCATCGTTCCAGTGGCATAATGCTCTGCCTTCACTCTGCTCCTGCTTGGATTTGGAGAGTCCCAAAAAACCCCAAACTCTGGAGAACTGGCTTGGGTTTCCCAGTGGAGCCCAAACCCCCACTGGGATAGGGAGAGGTGGGGGTCGGGTGCAACTGGGCCGTGGGAGACCCCGAAATGCAGAGTGTGAGCTCAGCACTGTTCCCAGCACATTTCCATGAAGGATGCTCTCAGCTCCAAGAAATTTCCTCCCAAAAACAAGGGGGTGGAGCGGGATGGGCTCTTGGAATGGAGGGATCAGGGCTGTGGGAGCTTTACACCCATTACATCCCAGCATGGAGTGACCTGTCCCCAGTACATCCCGACCTGGATGTGGGAATGTCACCTGATGCCATTAAAACCACCTCAGGTCCCCCCCGTCCTCGTGGCCAGGACAGCACCAGAGGATGGATGGGGACGGGAAGCTCTTCCCAGCCCCACAAGCATCCAAAGAGGTGGCAGGACTTGCCTTCAACAAACCAGCCGAAAAGGTCATTTATTGGTCAATTCGAAGATTCCAAACAAAGCCGCTTCCCGGCAGGAATGAGCGGCGTTATTCCCACGCTGCCACGCGACTCCGCGTCCCAGCGACGTCCCGGAAAAGCAGGAGGAGGAGGGGGTGCCGTGCCTGGACACGGCATCCTGAGGTAGGTGCCAGGTGGTTCCCTGGCTCTCCGGTTCCTGAGCTGCTCGGCTGCCACGGGATCGGGATCGACTCACAGCCGGGGCTTGATCTGCAGCCGTTTGCCTGGAGGGAGGGAAGGGAATGGTGATGGTGGGAAGAGGGCGGACACAGCTGGACACTCCCAGGCTTCTCCTCGCCCGGGCGTGGGAGGGGTTAAAGCACTGGGGATGGGAAACTGGGAAACCGGGAATGCGGGTGGTTCTCCACCCTGGCAGCACCCACTGGGCTCACCTCTGCCACCCGCCGCACGGGGGGTCTCGGAATCCTGCAGGGATGATCTTGGCAAAATCCTCCTCCGTTTGGTGTTGCCTGGGAAGGAAAGGAAGAAATGAGAAGAAAGTCACTGAGGTTGGCTCGGGTCACCCTTGGAATGCAGGTGTAGGAGTGTCCCAAGTTCTTCTTCTGCCCCACATCCCCCTTGGCCACGTCAAGGATGGAGGTGGCTCATTCCCCAAATCCCTGAGTATCCTCAGCTCCCTACAAGTGGCACTCAGAGGTCATTTCCCACCACTGAGCAGAGAATCTGCTGCAAAACTCCCAAGTTACGGGTGAAAAAGAGAATTAAAAAGCATCTGAACCTTCCCACTGAAGCACAAGGTGAACACCAGGAGCTGCTTTGGTGGTGGGATGGAGACAGAAAGAGCTGAGCACCAGCAATCATCCCCCCCAAGCATTCCCAGCATCCCTTTAGGATGCTCCAGGTGATGTCTTCTGCTTGCTGGAACATGGTGCTTCCTCCACAGAGGGTTCTGGATGCTCATGTAGAGCCAAAAGGCCATGAAGTACCTCAGGGACGTGACCTTCTTGTAGGACAAGTCCAGGATCATCCCATGGACCAAGGTGGACAGAGTGAAATCCTTCTCCATTTCAACCACAACGTTGTAAGTACCTCTCTGCAGGTTCTCCTACTGTCCCTCTCCAAAGGGTTTGGAGAGGTGGTTACGGGGTTCCACCTACAAGAGGGATGGGTGGGAAGGAAAGTGGTGCCCACTTGGCCACCAGGATGAAGGAGAGTGGAAGAAAAAAGGCCATTTCCCAGGAAAAAAAGGACCCACAGCTTGTTGAATGATGAGGTTTAGTGGGAAAAGTCCCTCTTCACTTGGGATTAATGGAGGTGGAAAAGGTCATGGAGAAGATGGAGGGAATCCAGCCCAAACCCCCTCCAGATGTTCTGTCACCCGTGTTCCCCCAAAACTCTGCACGGCACTTCCCAAAGGATGACCCCAACATGGAGGTGGGACCAAGGACACCTTCGAGCAGCCTTGAGTGCCCAAAGGAGAACGTTTTTGGGGCAGGGGAGGCAGGACAGGTGAGGACCCAACAACGGGGAGTCTCCAAGAGTTTTCCTTTGCTTTCCAACTTGGATAAACAAACTTGCCGGGCGTCGAAGCCGCGCTGGCAGTGATTCATCGCTCCTGAGTTAATTTATGGAAAATAAAGAGGGCTCATTTAGCACCTTTCCACCCTTAATATAACTCCCATACATCAGCGGGATGCACGGCAGACACGGCGGATCCGGATATTCCTCACCAGCAACGGAGCCGAATCCGGCTTTTGGGAACAGTGACCCGGAGCAGAACACCCATCATGGCCCCACCCTCTCAGTTTTTCCCTTTGGCAGAAAGCCAGGTGGTTTTTCCAGCCTGGGATTTGCAAATTCCATCCTGGTTGCTGGAATGAGGGTCTGGAGCTGCTCGTTGTCCCCGCAAGGGGTCAAAATCAGCATCTCCACGTTCCTGCCCCACCAGAACGTGGTGTGAGCGCAGTAGGAATGGTGGGAACGGCTCAATTCCCTTTGGATGAGCCAGGGAAAACTTCTTTAGCTGATATCCGTGAGGCAGCTCAAAGCAAACATGATTACAGAAGTAGAAATATAGATTTTTTGGGGGGGGAATAAAAAAAAAGGTGATTTTTAAATCGACCGTAATTAACTTCTTGACTTTGCTACAGACTGCACAGAGCAAAGGTACTTCCAGAGCATCCATGCTTGAGTTCCAACATATCCCTCAAAAATATCAAGGCAGGAATGAGAAAATAAACCCAAAATAAGTCATGAGAGGGCTAAACCGGTTCAGTTTCTCCCCTTGGATGGAGGGAGGTGGAGGAAGGATGGCCCAGCTGAAGGGCCAACACCACACCCCCAAAAAAACCCCAGGAGGGGAAACCTGGATCAAACGGGGGTGTCACTTCACCCAACCCTGGCAAAGGAAAAGATATTTTTCCAGTTTTGTGCTTGGGAGATCCTGCAAATGGCGTGATCAATCTTGGGTCGCATCTCCAGCTCCTTCACTCTCTCCCCCCGCCGCCTTTCCCGGCATTCCGGGAGCGGCGCCATCCATCTTCCCAGGAACCAGGTATATAATTTCTAGTTAGCGAAAGCAACCCCTTTTTCATTCCGATGATTGAACAGCTTCCAAAGGAGAAGAACCGAGGCCGGATCATGAGTTTTCCATCGAAAACCAGGCGGTTTTCGCTGAGCTTGTCAGGCTCGTCGGAGAATTAGGACTTCCAGCGCTCTTCCTCCTGATGGAAATCAACATTTATTTTGCCTAAGCCTAAGAAGGTGTCAGGCAGACGGAGAAACTTGCCACTCTTCTCCAGGAAAAAAGAGGGAAAAGAAGGAAATCTAATAGAAATATATTATCAAGTCCAAGGAGTGGACAGTGCAGTAAATCACACTTCAGGTGGCACCATTAGATTTTTCAATAAAACCTGGTTTTCCCCCCCAGCCAGAGCCGAGCGGCTCCAGCTGCATCCGACAGGGAAGTTAAAACCAAATTTGTTTCATCCAGATGCTGACCCGAGAGGGATTGAAAGGGATTTCAAGGTGGGGAATCCTCTCAGATGAAGGGTGAAAGGATGTGGGTCTGGGCCTGGGGCCCAAATCCTCTCCCTGCTCATCACTCCTGATCCCTGAGGGAATAAAAAACTGGGCTTCTCCACAAGGTGGGGAGGTGGAAGGCAGCTGGAGGTGCCCCACTTCAGGAGTGGAAGCTTCCCAAGCCCCAAAGCAACGGGATGCAGGGAAAGAAAACTCCCTTGCAGCTTTCCAAACTTTGCGATCCAGCAGGGGAAAAGCTGGAATTTTTGTTGGTTTCCTTTCCTCAACACCCTCCAGCCTGGTGGAATGTTCGGTCTCCATCGTCCTCCTGATGCCACCAAGGGGTTTCATCCTGTCCTGCATCTTCCTCCAGGAAGGCTTGGAGCACCGAGATGCATCCCAGCATTTTCCTGCTGGATTCTCAAGGTTTAACACTATGAGGAGAAACTCCCTCCAAACACACTTTTCCTCCTCATTCCCAAAGGAAAAATATCCCTTAACCCTTTACAGGACACCGTAGGGGAGTCTAGAGGCTGAATCTCCCTTGGAAAGGTATTTCCTCTCATAGCTGAAGTGCTCCCGGAGAAACTTGGGCTGGGAGATGCCTTTTAAAATAAATTAAAATTATTCTTCTTCTTCTTCTTCTTCTTCTTCTTATTCTTCTTCTTCTTCTTCTTTTTCTTCTTCTTCTTCTTCTTCTTCTTCTTCTTCTTATTACTACTATTAAATAAAACTCAACAACAAAATATGGGGTGGAAAGCCCAGCAGCAAGGGCTACATCCCAGAATTTTCCACAAATGATTTTTCATATGGAAAAAGCAGATGAGGAGGGTTGGATCTCCTTGGCTCCATCCCCCACTAAATCCACGAGGTGACAACCTGCACTGAAAACTCATCCTTGCTGCTGTTCCACCCAAATCTTCTGCCACAGGTGGATGAGACCCTAAAAATTGAGTCTAGATATCCTAGTGGAAGGTGTCCCTGCCCATGGGAATTAGATGGTCCTTAAGGTCCCTTCCAACTCAAATCATTCTAGGCTTCCATGAAAAAATGGGCAAAAAATTAATACGGAAGAAGATTTCAGCCCTGGCAAAGGAGCGAGACTTGGCAGGTCCTAAATTGGACACTTTGGAATGAGGAAATTAAATCACAGCACAGTTTCTGACTTTTGGAGCTTCTCAGAGACGCCAGGACATGAGAAGATCCAACCCCAGCCTCCAACACCACCTGGGTCATCCGTGGCACCCCAAAGGCTGAAGGTATCCCAAGCCTGAAGGTGTCTGGTGGATGCAGGGGATGGAGATGGAAGGAGCACAGAATCATTAAGGTTGGAAAAGACCTTCAAGAACCTCAAGTCCAACCTGTGACCGATCCCCACCGTGTCACCAGACCAGAGCCCTGAGTGCCACCCCCAGGCATTCCCTGGACGCCTCCAGGGATGGGGACTCCACCACCTCCCTGGGCAGTCCCTTCCAATGCCTGACAACCCCTTCCCTGAAGAAATTTTTCCTGATGTTCAACTTGAACCTCCCCTGGTGCAATTTAAAGCCGTTTCCTCTTGTCCTGTCCTTTGTTCCTTGGGAGCAGAGCCCGGCCCCCACAAGGCTCCACCTCCTGTCAGGGAGTCATGGAGAGTGAGAAGATCCCCCTGGAGTCTCCTTTTCTCCAGGTTAAAACTGATGGAAAGATGGAGACAACTTATGAGGCATTGCTGCAGAGGGATGGGCAAGATCCACCAGAACCTTGCCCAGGGAAGTTGTGGATGCCCCATCCCTGGAAGTGTTCAAGGCCAGGTTGGACAGGGCTTGGAGCAACCTGGGGTAGTGGAAGGTGTCCCTGCCCATGACAGGAGGTTGGAACAAGATGGTCTTTAAGGTCCCTCTAATCCAAATCACTCTGGGATTCATTGAAATCCCCCTGGTGACATTCAGCAGCACCCATGGCCAACATCCCAGGTGGATGAAACCAACCTAAACCTCCCTCACTACAGAGACCCCACCAAAACAGCCTCTGACCCATAAGGACCTGCTGACTCAGGAGGAGAAGATGGAATTGCTAATGACCCAAGTGAACCCGGCCTGTTAACGGGGTTCAATGGATCCATGTTGTCCTGCTTGAGGGATGGGTGCAGCTCAAAAGATGTCTGAATTAGCAAATGCAATTTGCTAATTTATTACCTAAATTTATTAGACGGTCATTAATTCGGTTATGAAAGAATTCTGATCCTCTCCAACTGAACTCTCCCTGTTTTCCAGGATGCTGGCGAGGGAAGCACCCACCTACAGCGGGATAACACGGCCAAGGCAAGGAGGAGATCCAGGTGGGAACAGGAGCACCCCATCACCACCAGCCAGGTGCGTTTTCACCCCCTCCATTGCAAGAAGATCTGCCAAGTGCCAGGAGAAGAGTTGGGAAGGTGCCACCAAGGTCCAAGCTGCCCCAGAGTCCTTCTGGGGCTCCTGAGTTAGGAGTTCATGGGTCCCATCAGGAAGAATGATGGAGATTTCCTGCTCCCTGCCTGGATCCTGATCATTTATCCTACAGGAGCAGAAGACCTCAGGGGAAGGCAGTGATGGGAAGGCTGATTTAAGGACAAGGTCCATCAAGCAGGCTTCTAACTCCTTTTTCCTGCCCTTCCTCTCCTTAGCTTGTCCTTATCCACTGCTTTTAAGTCCCATGAGCTCTCACCATGACCACCAAAGTGCCTCCACCGCCTCCTGTTCTCCTGTGAGGTTCTGTGTTCCATGGGACACATCCCCAGCCTTGTGTCCTTGACTTCTCAGCCATCAGACACGATGAGCTGGACCATGTTGCCGAGCTTGGACATGTTCACCCAGGAGGTCGGTCTTGACTTCCCAAGTCCCTTCCATCCTATGAACCTGAGGGCTGCACTTGGACCTGGAAATGGCCCAGGGATCCAGGGGAAGGGATGACTGTGGGGAGGACATCTTGCACACACTGGTGGCATCTCCATGGGGACTGGAGCCCTTATCAGATGCTCCCCTGACTCGGCTTCACAGCTTCCTGAGCTCCTGTGAGCATCCTGCAGGGATGGGATGAGTCAAGGAGTTATGGCCACCCTTTGGGTGACGCACCAAGACCTTCAAGCAGATTCCCCCAAAATTGGGATGCTTGGGAAAGAGCTTATCCAGCACCTAGACAAACTCTGGGAAAGAGAGATCCATCCCAGTGGCCAACTCTTCAAGCGAGGCCTGACCACAACTGGCCAAGATCTTTTCCAAAAGGAGGCAACGAGCCCCACCAAGAAGGCCAAGGTGTCTGCTCCCCACTCAAGATCCTCAGAGAAGTCCAAGGTGACTCAGATGCCTCCTGAAGGTAACTTGGATGTAAGAGACAGGAGTGGGAGGGGGAAAGTTCTGCCTGGAGAAGAGAAGACTATTGGGAATTGCTGTCTTCAGTGCCCTGTCTTCAACTGTGCTCAAAGAATTGCTGTCTTGGTTGAAGACTGACAGAAAGACATGGACATACTGGAAAAAGTTCAGTGGATGCCACCAAGATGGACAGGGCTAGAGCACGGGATCATGAAATAATGGAATGGTTTGGCTTGGAAAGGACTTTCAAGATCATCTCATTCCATCCCTTGCCAGGGAGGGAACACCTGAAGTGGAAGGCAGGGACACCTTCCACTATCCCAGGTTGCTCCAAGCCCCTTCCAACCTGGCCTTGGACAGCTCCAGGGATGGGACATCCACAACTTCTCTGGAAAACCTGCACCAGGGCCTCACCTCCCTGGAGATGTTTGAGACCACACAGAGAAACCAATTCCCTGTATTTTATCCCCATTTTTTCCTCCTAAGAGGAGCAAACTGCACCAAGTCCTGCTGGGGTCAAAGCTGACAGTGATGCCAGCTCCTGTTATCCCAGGACAACCCTTTGAGTCCAAGCCCTCCATCCCCAACCACGCAGATGTTTCCTGGAAAGCTCCAGGGCATCTTCTGCTGCCAACTCGCACCAATCAAAGGCTTGGTTGCCTCACCAGGCTGCCAAAAAAAGTTTTTGAGCAAAGATTTGGTGGCAGAAGTAACACTGAAGGAGACGCTGAAGGTGGTGAAGATCCCACAGGACCCAAGGGGGACTGGCCACATCCACATGGAGAGCAACAGCACCGGCTTTCTCCTAAATTAAACTGGGGTTGACCAGGAGTTGGATTTGTGAGTCCCTTCCAATTTGGGATATTCTCTGATTCCTGGAGCTGGGAATGGTTGGATCAGGACCCACCACCAAGGAGGAGGGGCAGTGGCAATGGCAGTTCTGTGCCCTGCTGGGGTCGTCTCTCGACCACAGCGAGAAAAGAGGCGAAAATCCACATTCCCAAACTTATCCCTCCAGAACTGGAAGCCGTAAACAAACCCAGAAGCCGCCGCCGCACCTCCCTGAATTCCTCGGAAGCCGAGGCGGTTGAGCGTGCTCAGCGGAGCCGTTAAAAAAGACTGGAGCGAGCATCTTCCATTAACGTTACGACCGTGAAATATGACAATAAAATGACGGCCGTATGGTCCCAAATTTGCAGCCCGCCGAGCTGCTCGGGGTTTATCGTCACTCAAACGTGCAGAGAGCTGTAAAATGTTTACAGAAAGGGTCGTTTGCGGCTATAAAATCCTCTTTTCTCTCCTAAACAAGGCTGAGCGGAGCCATTTACAAAGCCCGGAATGTTCATCGGGGGAGAGGGGAACATCTGTTCTCTCCAGGAGTTTGCAGTGATCTTCTCGAACAAATTAACTAAAATGGGTGCTTTCTAATTAAATTAGCACTCGATTGGAATGGTTTGCATTGGTGCAATTAGCGCGGGGAGGCCAGTTAGGCTCCAGCACAGGCGATTTAACTGGAAGGTGAAATATGGAAAAGCCCATTACCTGGAAAACAGGAGTCAGAGGGGTAGGGAAGCCTGTTCTCCCTCCGGCTCCGTGCTCCTGGGTGGATAACACAAGGTGAAGGATAGGATGCCACCAAACCCACCCTTCCCACTCAGGATGTTCAGCTGGGAGAGGTTGGCTGTCCCCGTGCCACACAGCCTGGCTTTTCGGAGGATGCTTGGGAAGCACCAGCACTCTCAAATTCCAGAATTCCAGAATCGCTGAGGTTGGAACGGACCTCCAAGATCAACCTTTACCCAATCACCACCTTGTCAACAAATTACTCCTCTGACCTCAACTTTCAGGCTCCTCTGGAGGGTTGGGAACACAACAGCGGCTCCACTCCATACACTCAGACCACATCCCTCCTTTCCAATCCTCTTTCCCTACATCCCAAGCCCAGACCCCCACTGAGACCCCGCAAGCTCATGCTGTTGCCCACGCTGGTCCTTAAAGGTCATCTCCCCTGCCCGTCCCGTGTTTTTCCTCGTTCCTCTTGCATTTCCCAGGATTAAAAGGGCATTTTCTTCAGTTGTGACCGTTTAACCAAGGAATTCAGCTCATTCCTTAATAACAACCCGTCCTCCTCCTTATTTAACATCCCAATAATTTGTGTGTCAACTTCAGGCTTCACAAGCACACACCCAATGCTATCCCTGGCACAGTTCCCCAAATCCCACCCCAGACTCTGGCTACTTCCTAGAGCTACACAAGGACTCATCCTGACCACCCGCTCAACTCCAAACTCAACCTCAGAATCACCAAATATTCTGAAGGGATACAGGAATATTGGAAGGGATCCACAAGGATCATGGAGTCCAGTCCAGGGGATCTGGCCACCACAAAGTGTTTGGTTCTTTAGGAGCATCGACGGCCTCATCCCACATCCTCTTGGGGTGATGGCCAGGGCTCCTCTTCTCCCATTGGATTTGGGGGTCCCTGAGTGCTGCTGTGCCCCCAAATCCCTAAATTGGGATTAAGATGAGACCCAAGGATGGGCGAACTCATGGATCAACATTCCCATGTCCACACTCGGCACGCCATTGCTTTGGCAGGGAAACTGTTTCATCATCAGATGATTTTACAGCCATCTGCAATTCCTGCCTGGATTTCCTTTCCTATGGATCCTCCAGCACCTGCCTTCCCAATGCCATGAGCTTCCCTGGGCAGAGGAGCATGGAGGGATGAGCATCCTGACCTCGTACCCACCAGCTCCACCCAGCCTTCCCGCCAACATTCCCAACTGGAACAGCTCCTCCTCCTCATCCTCCCACCCAAAATGCCTGAAAATTATCCTTGCCTGGATGCAGACACCAGAATTAAGAGGAAAAGGATGCCCTTGCTCCCGAGTTACTCCAGGCTGCCGAGTGTATTCCAAGGAATTTCAACAGCCTTCTTGTCCATGGATTAACTGTTCTGACTTCATCATGGAGATGAAAACCCCAATTAAGCCACTACTTTGGGAATACTTCCCGAGATCAAAAGGGAGTTGAACCAGGGCCAAGGAAAAGAAAGGAGCGGAGAGAAGAAACCCCTGGAAAGGGAAGCCAAGCGTTTCATTCCGTGTTGTAGAGAGGAGCATTCTCAGCTGGAAAGATCCCCTCCGTGTCTCCACCACACCGTGGTTCAACAGTGCCCGTGCTCGTTTGTGACTTCGGGAATATGTTGTTAATCCTGGGAATTCTCTTTCCGACAGTGTTAAGGCATCTCAGCCCTCCCTGGCTTGAAGCGGCCGAGCCAGGCAGAGCCTTCCAGATCCTTACGGATGATCCTTTTGCAACGGAATTCATCCCTTATCCCACTGGGATCCTGCTCTGGCTGCATAGAAAGCAGGGGTCAAAGATGGGAAGGGCTCACACTGAGCCACACCTTGAGCCAGACAAGCTGGCAATGGGAATTTCATCATTACTCCCACAGAACATTGTGATTTCTGAGCCCATTCCAGGATGGTACTCTGGAGATGGTGCTCTGGAGAAGGATGGGAGAGGAAAAGGGAAGTGTGGAGCATCATCCAGCCAAAAACCTCCCACTCAGAGTTGGGAAGAACCAGGCACAATCCCACCCTTGCCATCTCCATCACCTCTGCTCCTGGGGGTACCTCCTCGGAGCACCCCAAAATCCCATCCCTTACTGGTGATCAAAGGATTTTCCTGTAGAGCAGCTGAATTAGGAGAGGAGGAACCAAGGAAAACATCGGAGAAGCAGAAGCCGCTTGCTCTCACGTGTTGGAATTCCTAAAAAGTTCTGCTCATCCTAAACTGCATTTTCCAAAAATTTTACTGACTTCCCAAGCAGATAATCCCAGACTAACACAGCTCTTCCTTCAAACTTCCACTCTGAAAACACTCCATCCCACCCGCCACTGGAATGTTTTTATTGGAAAGCTTCCAAGTTATTTCCTGCTGGGAAACAGGTGTGATGGATGGTCCAGAGGTCCTCCAGAGGCAGAGCATCCCTGCATCCCACTAAACACCTTCCCTATAGGGCAGTGCTGTGATTCCACCACGGAAATGAGACCAGATTCATCATCAGATAATTTACAGGACAAGGAAGGAGTTGATAAAATAAGGGAACAAAGTCCTCACACATAATTTTGGGAAAAAACACAAGGATTTGTGCCCATATGGGAATCCCGACTGCCATCCCAGTTTGGGCTCCCAGTTTTAACTGGTTTGGTGACTCACAAGGAACACAGATCCCACCAAAATCCAGGGAGAGCAGGAGGGAATAAATTTTTTTCTTGGAAAACCGGAGCAGCTCCAAGCAGAGGATGTGATTCCTACCTGGCTCATCCTCTGGCTCGTCCTCATCCCTCTCCCCTTTGCAGCCCTGGGAACCAGGAGATTCTGGGGATCGGAGGGAGATGAAGGATGGCAGCTTTTGCAGGCAGCTGCTTGGCTTGGGGTCCTCCTCTTTCCAAAACTTCACCTCCTGCTCTGCACTGGAGGGTCCGGGAATTTCCCCATCATCCTGGAGCTGAGCTGGATCATTCCTGCAGGAGGCAGATGGGAAAAATAATAAGGAAAGGTAAAGCAGTCCCAGCTGGCAATGCTGGGCATGGCATCACATGCAGTGGAAGAGGCTTGAAGCTCCCAGGTCTCCATCCAAGGCCATGCTGTATCCCTGACTTCCCCGGAGCCAGCATGGATTCAGCCAGAATTTCTCCCTTCCCAGCTGGGTTCCCTGTCCTGCACTTCCCTGCACGGTTCCCAGCTCCTCAGATTCTTGTGGAGGAGCTGGGCTCCTGTTTGGGATCGAGCAGAGGGAAGGGGAGATGGAGGGCGTGAGGAGTTGGGATGGCTTGGAGATGTCCTGCTGGGCTTGGCTCATTCCCAGCCCCGCCACTCTCTTCCAAGCTAACTTGACACTCCAGCTCCTTTGACATCTCCCATGACGGTGCCAATAAAGGAAAAAAAACCCCTCTGGAGCAGCTTCCAAGCTGGGGCGTGCTCCCTTCCCAGCGGAGGACGCCAGGAGCCTCCCAACCAGCCAGGCCTGAGCTCATTCCTCCTTCCCTAAAAAGAGCAAGGAGCTATTTTACACCTCATTCACACCGGGAACGTGAGCTGGGTGTCATTCCAAGGCTCTTCTGTCACCCGGGATAAGTTCGGAGAACCCGTGGAGCTGCTCGTCCCCCTCTGCTACCTTACAAGGCAGGGCCAGGATGAGGCCCAGGCCCAGACCATGGAGGATTCCAGGAGCGTGGACCAGCCTGGCAAAGCTCCCAGGTCCCTCCCTTTCCATCCCACCTTCACTCCCACTGCAAAAAGCCACGGAGAAGCCGAGCACCCAAATCAATCCCTTCTCCTCCCACTGAGCAGGACTTGGGAGATTTTGGCTTTTAAAGCCGAGTTTCCATTTGGCTTTAATTTTAATTCCATTGGGATGTAGTTGTCCTGCAGGCAGGATGTGCCAAGCTCGGGAATATCCGTATCCTTATGAGGACAAGGATCAACACATCCATCATCAGCCTGCAGCTCCATCCTGGCACCCAAAAACATCAGGGAGAGCTCAGAGAGCTTCCAAGGATTAACCAAAGGCCCACCAAACTTTCCCAAAACCTCTTATCTCCCTGTCCATCCCCATTTCTGGTTCTCCAGCCCCTCCACGCCATGGAGAGGGCTCAGCTCTGCTCTCCAACATGGATGTAAGGAAGACGGAGGATGTTTTCCAGTTTCCCACATAACTATGGATAACCTGGACCCACTTTCAGCAGCGGAATCTCCATCAGGGCTCCTCCATCTCCTAGAGGAAGGTCTACAAAAGCCTCGGAGATACTTGGAGGTGCCAAAGCCTTGGATGGCACATTCCTAAGGGTGAATCCACTCCTTCCTCTCCATCAGCTCTTCCTCAAGCATGGACACTGCCCATCCCAGAAGTGGCTCCATCAGGAAGCACCACAGTGACCCACATCAACAGCATCTTAAAATAAACCAGGACACAGATGGAACACACCTGGAAGAGGAAAAGTCTGGAGAAGGTTGGGAAGAAAAGTCTAAGGAAGCAAAATGAGCTCTTTCCTACCTGCCCGATGCCTCCTGGATCCGTCTCCACTTGGAAGGGGGATTTTTGTGGTCTCCATCATCTCCCACCTGATGTGGGTGACGTTTCTTCTGGGGGTGCAGGAGTTTGCAGTGGACACCCTTGGGACAGACGCCTTTCTTGGCAAAGTCGGGACAAACCAGCGTGTGCTTCTTCTTGCACTGCCAGGGAAAGAGGGACAGGAGTTGGAACAGGCAGGGAAAACCCCGTGGGAGCACAAGAATCCACAGCTGAGCTCCTTCAGGTGGCACCAGCATCTTGCTAAAGGGAGAGAGGGATGTGCTGGCATTTCCTTCTCCACGTCAGAACAATATTCCATAAAAAAATACTCCTAAAAATAGTATTCTAGTCTGGGACATTCCACACTCGCCCACGGTTTTCCAAGTGCTTGATTTTATGGATTCAAACCACCAAAGCCTTAACGGAAATTATTTACCCCCAGAGAGGTCCCAAGGAGGTTATTTGGGCTGGAGAAGCTGGTTTGGAAGAGTTTTGTTATCCCAGACATGCTTGGGACTTGGGAAAGTGCAAGGAAGAGCAGGAACAAAATCCTTTCAGGATTTATTTTGGGATTGCTGCCTGGACCAGCCTTCTGAGGAAGATAGATGAGGGCCGGAGCTCAACCTGCTCTTCCCAGGGCTTGGTTGATGCTCTGCCATCCAAGGAAGCTCAGTGTGGCCATGGAATGGGGCTGTTGAAACAACAGCATTGAGATGCGCGTCCCTAAAAATGCTCCTGCACTTCCAGCTCCAGATTTTGGCAGCTCCCAGCAGCCACCGGCGCTGCTGGTGGGACCGAGGTGCCATCCGTCCCAGAGCTTCCCCACAAGGCTTTCTGCTGGGAAACGGCACTTTTTGGCAATGGGAAAGGCAGGAAGAGATGCAGGCAGGGAAGAGGAGATGCCTTCAGCTGGGATTTCTATCTGGGTGCCTGGGAATGTCAGTGGGAGGAAGGAAGAAGAACGGCCTCTCTCTAATCTCTGTGCCCAGGAATCCAGAGAGCTCATCCCAGCATATCCCAAGGGATAAAGGGTGGGAGAAGGTCCTGGACCCCTCTTAGTCCCATGTGTACCCCACTCCCACCCAGGATGCTCCATCCCACCCAGTTTGGCTTTTGCATCACGTCGTGAGATCCATGGAGAGACTCAACCCAACACACATGGCGCAAACAAGAATTCCCAGCTCCAACATCCATTCCCTTGCTGACCTTCTCCATGAGAAATGTGGGTCCTCCCACATTCAGATGCCCATTTCTCCACGCTACAGACACTCCGATTTTGGGGAAAACAGGATAAATCCACGGGAAGAGAAACACAGGGAGGGTTTCAGCATCACCGCTCTGGCCTGTTTATAAAAATCCATCCTCCTGACCATGTGGGATGGAGGTCAGCTCCTGCCCTTTTAATACAACTTGACTTTGGGGACACAGGAGCAGCTCCGTGTGCTGATCCCTGACCTTTGGGATTAAGCGGGATCCCTGCTGAGCTCCCTCCTTGAAAAGCAGAAGGATCCGGCAGCTCCGTTGCCTGGGGCCGAGCGCTGAAGTCGGCAGCGGAGCAAGGAGCTCGTGTGCTGGAGGTTGGGGATGGTGCTGAGCAGCAGGAGGGCTGGGATCCACATGGACACACGGATATGGGCTCGATGGGGGGGACAGCACAGTTATAGTGCTGCTTTTCCTCAAAAAATCCATTTAAAACCCCCATTCTGATGATTTTCCACCTCTGTTTCAAGGAGCTGGGATAGGAAGTAACTACACAACCAACGGGCAACCTGGAAGTAGAGTCAGGCTTGAACAGTGCCTGGCTTTGCCATTAATCCCAAATCCTGTGTTTCATAGGAACATGGAATCATGGAATGCTTTGGGTTGGAAAGGACTTGGAAATCATCTCGTTCCAACCTCCTGCCATGGGCAGGGACATCTTCCACTATCCCAGGGTGCTCCAAGCACCATCCAGCCTGGCCTTGGACACTTCCAGGGATGGGGCAGCCACAGCTTCTCTGGAAATTCCATTCCAGCCCCTCACCATGCTCCCAGGGAAGAATTTCTTCCCAATATCCCATCTATCCCTGCCCTCTGGCAGTGGGAAGCCATTCCTCCTTGTCCTGGCACTCCCATCCCTTGTCCCAAGTCCCTCTCCAACTCTCCTGGAGCCCCTTGAGGCACTGGAAGGGGCTCTAAGTTCTCCCTGGAGCCTTCTTTTCTCCAGGCTGGACATTCCCAGCTCTCCCAGCCTGTCTCCACAAGATATTTTCTTCATTTTCCCACTTCACCTGCAGACAGGATACATCCTGGACCAAAGAAAAACACTTGGAAAAGGCAGTGACCCGACAGGAATCCAAACACGGGAATTTCTCCCAAAATATTAGCGAGCAGAAAAGCAAATCCCTCAACCTGATAACACCTTTTAAAAATAACTGGAACAAAACTAGGGAAGAGAAAAAAAATAAAGGAACAGCCCATTAGGGATTGAAGAGTGGGATAAATGAGTGGGCAGAGCTTCCAAGCCCACCTGGAAGGGACAATCCCAGCAGGGCATGGGATTGTGGGGGTGGGCAAGCCCTCGGTGCCGGGTCCTGGTCCAACCATCCCCAGTTCCTGGAATCACAGAATCGCAGAATATCCTGAGTTGAAAGGGACTCCCAAGGATCACCAAGTCCAAATCCCGGCTCTGCTCAGGATGATCCCTGAAAAGGATGTGAAATCCTCTTCCGTTTAGGCGTTTCCAGCACAAAATGGACTTGGAGAGAAGAAGAGCAGGAAGAAAGAGCCCTGACCTCAAAAAGCCACACGGATGCCTCACTGCTACGCCGAGGAATTACTCTGTTTTGGGAAAAGGCCAAGAACCGTGGCTGCTCCTTCCCAGCGGGGCACCAATTACCAATCCCTAGGGGGTGGGACAGCGCCGTGACCCCGGCTGCGCACCGGGATCGGGATGTGCCACCTCCCCAGTGCTCTCCCCAGCCCCGACCTCCGAGTGAATCCTTGGAGCAGCCCATGTTTATTGGCTCCATGGCAAAAAGATGCTTCATAAAGAAAACAAACCGTGTGCGACTAATCCCGGGGCCGTGTCCCCAGCTCGGGTTTCTAATGGCTTTTCCACGCCGTTCCCAGTGCTCTGGCCCTTCTTCCATAATGCCCCGTCCATCCCCATTGTCCCAGGGCTGGGATAGTGAGGCTGGAATAGCCTCTGGAGGCTGGAAAAGCCCCTTTTGTTTATTTACAGGAGTTCTCCTGCTCCTGCCAGATCCAGCGTGCTGGGGCTGGGCTTCCGCAGGGAATTTTGCCACCGGCCACGCGTCAGCCGGGGTGAAGCCGAGCGGGGCTGTGGGGTGGTGCTGGGGGCCATCTGATCCCTGCCACCTGTTGGGGTGGCTAATTATACCCCCCCGGGACCCCCGCCAGCCCACAGGTTGGGCCATAAAAAGGGAAAAAAAGCCTGGTCCCTTCCACAAGAGAGATGAGAAAACCCCACGGAATCCCTAAAAAGCCACAGGGAGGAATCTCAACCCACTCCGGCTCCACCAGGTGCTGGCAAGGATGCCAACATCCCATGGATATGTCCCAATCCTGGTCTCCCCGCTGTGGGGTTCCCCCCACAGCCTGTCCAGCAACAGTGCCCGGGGTTGGGATGGTGCCCAGCTGGCAGATCCCGTGTCCAGGACTCCTCCCTGGCTGCCAAGGCAGCTTTGGGTGAAATTCCAGGTGCTGCCAAGGATCCACAAGGCCTTAAATGGTCCAACGGGGCCCAATGTGCTCCAAGAGTGAGACAGGGATGAGGAGGTTTGCAGGGCCCAGCCTTCTTTAGCTCAGAGCTGGCAAAGGAGGAGGCAGCAACTGGTGGAAAGTCCTGGCTCAGTCTTGGGAATGATGTTAAGGAACATTTTCCACGAACAAGCTTGGCAGGAGGGGATGGAGGGTGGGAGGAAGGTGAAGCTGGGTCACTGGGCCAACCAACAACCACCCACTGACCGTACGGGGTGGGGAGGAGAGATCCCATCCAGCCTGGCATTCCTGGCTCCTGGGCAGCACTTTGCCCAGGCTGAACTTCTCAAGTATCTCCAGGCTTAATCTCACCCCCTGCTCCTTTCCCAGAGCTGGGGGACAGCAGGTGACAAGCACTGGACTTCAATGATCCTTGTGGGTCCCTTCCAACTCAGAATACTCTGAGATTCTGTGAAGAGATGACAGTGCTGGAGCATCTTCCCATCTCCTTGGGGTCCATGTCCATCCCTCTATCCACCATGATGGACACAAGTCTCACCAACAAGACCTTCAGTGGAAGAGGAGCATTAAAATCCCCAAAACTCAACTGCCTCAACTCCAGCATTTTCTACTTTTTAACTCTTGAACATCCACGCAGCTTTTGCCGAAGCTATTCCAGGTATCCCCATGGCCAAGCAGCGGGATTAACAGACTGGATGGATGTCAGGCTGCTTTAATGTCCTTCTAAGTGGCTGTTGGGAAGTGATGGCTGGAGGTGCCAGAGCTGTTTTGATGCCACTCCAAAGTGACAGCCAGTAAATGGCTTTTTTCCGATGGCTTTTTTATAATTGGGTGCAGATGGAAACAGCCTTAAAAAGAAAAAAAATCCCAGCTCCCTGTCATTAAAACTTGGAGGACAATACATCCGAACATCATCCAGACTGGAATAATGATGGAGGAATTTAACCGACATGGTTATCTGAAGGAATTTGCTCCAAAACAGGTTTCTGCCCTCAAAACAGTTTGCCCAGCAAAATGCCTGCAGGGAAGGGATGACTCCTGCTGGTCATCTCCAAATGATCAGAGGGATTTGGGATCTAAAAGCTCTCTAGGATCTACCGCAAATCCACGAACCCTCTCCTTCGGTATTTCCAGGAAATAAAACAACATTTGAGCTAAAATACCTCTGGAGCTCGAGCAAGACCGGGATGATATTTTGAAAATCATTGGGAAAATCATATTTAAGAGGCAGCAAAGCAGCGGGGAGGGAATCCCTGCTCATGGCAGGGGGTTGGAACTGGATGGTCTTTAAGGCCTCTTCCAACCCAAACCAGCCTGTGATCCCAGGATTCTATGAAACAATGGCACCACTCACTTGGTGTCATCTGCAAACCTGCCAAGGGAGTACCCAATCCCACTATGTCATTAATGAAGGCATTAATTAGCACTGGTCCCAGTACAGACCCTTGAGGAACAGCACTTGTCACACTGGATATCGAGTCACTGGCTGTAACTCTTGGGACATCCAGAAGGTGAATTCCAAACCCAGCATTCCTCCCTCTGTGGCAATGCCTGTGGAATTCAACCATCCCCTGCACTGCTTTGAGGAACCCCATTTCCATCAGGGACCTGCACGATCCCATCCATCCCACTCCAAAGCCACGACGGAGCCACTTTCGCATGGGCTACTCATGGATGGTAATTCCCAACCCCAAACCATCGCTGCTGGGTGTGGAGTGAGGCAGACACCCACTGGACATTCCCAACAGCGTCATCTCCGCCAGGGGTGATGGGGCTCCACCGCATGCCTGGTTCCAGGTGGCTCAGGGAAGGAGTCCAGTGGGATCCTGGGGGGAATTAGGAAGAGCAAGTTGAGGGAGGTGATCCTGCCCCTCTCCTCAGCACGGGTGAGGCACATCTGGAGTGCTCTGTCCAGTGCTGGAGACATGGAGCTCCTGGAGCAGGTCCAGAGGAGGACAGCGAGGATGATGAAGGGACTGGAGCATCTGCACCAAGGAAAGGCTGAGGGAGCTGGGGCTGTTCAGCCTCAAGAGGAGACACAGCTGAGAGGGGACCCCAGCCCTGTCTGTCCCTGCCTGTAGGGAAGGCTCAGAGCAGGGCCCAGGCTCTGCTCTGTGGGGCCCAGCAACAGCACAAGAGGAACGCGCAGGAATTGATGCCCAGGAACTTCCACCTGGACATGAGGAAAACTTCTTCCTTGGGCAGTGACTGAGCACTGAACAGAGACCAGAGAGGGTGTGGAGTCTCCCTCACTGGAGATATTCCAGAACCACCTGGACACAATCCCGTGCCCTGTGCTCTGGGATGGCCCTGCTGGAGCAGGGAGATGGCACCAGATGCCCCACACTGTGATCCTTCCCACCTGACCCATTCTGTGACCCTGGGAATCACCCGTTGCTCACAGGATGTGGGGATTTTCCAACAGAGAACAGATCAGATCAAAGGGAGATTCCAGACAGGAAGCAAAGACCGAATCTGCTGGGTTTTGTGTTCATCTCTACAGAAGTTCAGGTTGAAATCAGGAACTCTCTGCCTCATCACTACATTCCCACTCACGAGCTGTGATTCTGTGGCTGCTTTTCTCCCAAACTTCCCAATTTTCATGTTTTGTGCCCCACTCCCTTCTACAAAGATATTAAAGTGTAAGAAAGAGAAAGTCACAGCCTGGGATTTATCTTGGCTGTTATCAACAATCCCAGGCTATTAAGCAGTTCCAGTTCATCCTGATAAGCCCCATCTTTAAGGTAAGGATCAGAATTCGGTTGGAGATGCTACAGTTAAATTAAAGGAGCAATAAGAACCATCATTATCCCATTACAAACTACGAGGTACAACTGGAAACCCACAAGATTTCCATAGAGATAGGATTGGCCACGGAAGAATCCTGATTGGTTTTACACCTCTTCTGAAGGCTACAAAGTGCCTCCAGTGGGAAGATCCCATCGCCACGACTGGGATTTATCACTTACTATCAGCAGCATTCGTTGCCCAGAGGACGTGGACAAGGACTCAACATTCCCAGCAAACCAATGGGATGAACCTGGTGGCTCAAATCCATCCTGGACACTATTGATGACCTTAAAAACAGCCCCATTACCAATCCTACACACTTTTTATTTTAAATAAAAATGTCACTTACCCATCAGTTTGGTGACTGAAGATTTCTGTGAAACGTGATGGGGGAAAAAAAATTCCCAAATCAAGCTCCCAGAAAACATCCGTCAACCAGAGCCAAAATTAAGGATAAACGAAATGAAGCTGCTTTTGTAGTTGATTTTCATACAGCTGCAGTGGACTATAAAAGAGCTATCAAAGGCAGAGCCATCTCCATCAGCTATTCCCAAATTATTACAGAATCGGGGAATTGTTTAGGTTGGAAAATCCCCCAGCACTGCCAAGGCCACCACTAAGTCATGTCCACAAGCCCCACGGGGATATTAAACCCCTCCAGGTATGAGTATTCCACAAGTTCCTGGGTCAGCCCGTGCCAGGGCTGGACAACCTTTTGTTCAAGAGTTCCTCAAGGAAAAGCCAAGCTGGCTGGGAGTCAACCTGGGATCCAAGGAGCAGAAAAAAAGACCCAGAAACACCAAGATCTGATGGCTGTGAGGAAAGAAAAATGCTGGTTGAACCAGAAACACCAGCTGAGAACAGAAAGCATGAACAGTGTTGAACTTCACCTTTCCATGATAAAAGATGAAGGAAAACAAGGATGCCAGGCTGCTGCTCTCCATCACTGGATAATTAAGAGAAAACCCCACAGACATTTAAGATTTACAATTGTCACACATATCATGTGGCTTTTTTCTAAAAAAATGTGTTATATTGAGTGTATCAGACACATAAAGTAAGTTTCTGGTGGGAAATTGCTGAACTTCCACCAGAAAAGGAAAAAATAACCAACAAAACACACAAAAACCCACACAAGAATGAGGTTTCAGCTGAGAAAAAATCCCCACATTTGAATTTTCTACAGCGAAATTAAGCAGCTGCCACTGCAAAAAAACCCACCAAGCTCCACCTGGGGGAGGAAAATGATTCTTCCCAAGGAAGCAGCACTTCCTCAGGCAGCACGTGCCATCCCTGTCCCGTATTTTTTACATGGATAAGCTGGAAATTAGAGCTCTGGTGAAAGCTGTTGTTCCAATAAAAAGACGGATTTTAGGAATAAGATGAGCTGGGATGAGCAGTCCCAGCACAGCTCAACCCTCCTGCCATGGCAGGTCCCTTGGTCAAGCCAGTCGGGATTCCAGAGGGCTGGGAACAGATCCCCCTCTTATCCATGATTTATTCCAGCACATCTCCCCGTGCCTTTCCAGGGAAGCCTCGTTGTTTAATCTCAGTGTGTCTCAGTGTTCAGCAGCTCCCACGAGGGAACAATTTACCCACAGGCTCCGAGGCAGCCGATGGAAACGATCAGGAGAGAGGGATTTAATGCGGCTCCGGTGCTAATGGACACGGAGGAGGGAAGATTATTTAATACAAAACCATTTTCAAGATGCAGCAATGGAATTGTTGAGTGGTTTGGGTTGGAAGGGACCCTTAAGGATCTCATTCCAACTCCCTGCCGTGGGCAGGGACATCTTCCACTATTCCAGGTTGCTCCAAGCCCTGTCCAACCTGGCCTTGGACACTTCCAGGGATGGGGCAGCCACAGCTTCTCTGGGAAATCTGTGCCAGGGCCTCAGCACCCTCCCAGGGAGGAATTTCTTCCCAATACCCCATCTAAATCTACCCTCCTCCATCTTTTGTGCCTGTAAAGCAAATCCCAAGGCAGCTTTGGGACTATCTATGGATGTGATGCAAGTGCTTGTCACAATTCCCAGTTCCAGGTTCTTGGTCACACAGAGATCCAAGCCCATGGTTTGCCATCAAATTTGGTTTGGGTTGGAAAAGTCCTTAAAGCCCATCTTGTTTCAACCCCCTGGCATGGGCAGGGACACCTTCCACTATCCCTGGTTGCTTCAAGTCCCGTCCAACTGGCCTGGAACCCTTCCAGGGATGGGGCATCCACAGTGACTCCATCCATTGTCTCCTCCTTGTCCTGTCCCTTGCTCTGGGGTCACCCATGGGCAGCTTCACTCCCTGGCGCTGCCTCACCCCTCACACTCACCAGCCTCATCCCATCCCCTCCTAAAGAGCTCCTGCTCCAAGCCCCTGCACGAGGCCCCATATGGGAGAAGGGATGTGGAACCAGAGAGGAGCTTTGACGGTAGAGCAGCTCATTAAAACACGTCTGGAAAACCCTGGGGAGAACCTGCAAGAGGCCCCATTTCTCCCTCTCTTCCCACTTCTCTCTTGGGGGTTCCTCCAGCACAGGTGGCCAGCCCCGAGGGACCAGCCTCTCCCAGCATGACCTGGTCAGGGTGCCAGGGAAGGGCAGGGAGCTCCGGGAAAATCTGGACAGAGATCTCCAAGGTGGGAATCGCTCCATGGCTTTAAGGGACACGGATGATGTTGTGTTTAGGGATGATCCCTTTAGGAATGTCTTGGGGTGACTTTATGATTTTGTATCCCCTATCACCGCTCCATGCCCAGCTATGATTCCTGTGCCTTTAAAATTGAGCCTGACAGAGAGGAAAAAAAACTGAGCAAACTTTTCAGAAAGACTTTTTTTCTGCTCCAAGGTCAGGCTCACTCTGCGTTCTTCGGCCGTGGGGAGAGGAGTGGAGGAAGCACTCCTGCTACTTTTCAGGGAGTTTTTTCCCAGTTTGCTTTTTTCCGGAGAGTGAATTTTGTTTTCCTGGAATTTTGATTTTTTTTTTCTCTCTTTTGGACTGTTTCAACATCAGAACACCAGAACTCACTGGGGAAGTTTCCACCTTAGGCCCAGAGGGGCCCAGACTCAGCTCCAAGGAGGGAGAGACAGAGACCCACAGAAGGACTCTAAATTCTCTCAGGTTTCCCTCCACAGTGAGAGGTTTTATTGTTTAGCATTATTATCCTTCACCTGTGCATGGTTGTTAAAATAAATAGTTATATTTCTTTCACTTTCCTTAGAGGAAAAAAAGTTTATCTTCTTTCCCAAACCTGGTGGGGAGAGGGGTGGTTTGCACCTGCCTTCTCTAAGTGGATACATTTCTGAATTTGGCTAAACCAGCACACGGGGGAGAAACTTCCCAACCCATGACCAAGGAACCTGAAGGGATGCTGGAAATCAAGAGCCTTGCTCTGCCACCAGCTCCCTTCTGGAAACAGAATCCCGGAATCATTTAGGATGGAAAAGATCTCCAAGATCATCAGGTCCAACACTGCCCAATTAATTAATACTGCGGGTAACATTCCCTTAACGAAGGACGTGATCATGGTGTCATACAGGAGCTGTCCCCAAGGGCTGATTTAGACCCTCTACAGTCCACATTCCTGCAAAAAGGACTTGGGAATGTAAAATTAAAGCTTTCTCAATTCTAAGTTCCTGATAAGCCAGAACGGGTGGGTCCTGGCATCATTTGTAGGAAGAGCAGTTGGAATTGCAGCACATGGAACGGGTCAAAGGTGAATCAACTTGTCCTGAGAATTCTGCAACACATCCTAGGAAGTGCTTGAGAGACAACGCTGCCAACGACACGTCATAAATTATGGATAATAATGGACATTTTTGATGGAGGTCTGCTAAAAATTATCAATTGTGTTTACCTGGGAGAGCACAAGAAGGAAAACACGACTGGGAGAAGAGCCCAGTGTGCCAAACATCAGCATAAAACAACCTAAATTCCTAATTGTGGATCATCCCCGTTGGAGTTTATCCACCCAGGATGCTCCACCGGAGCCGCACACCCTCGCATCCCGAGCTCTTCGCGTTTCAAACCAACATCCCTCGGACAGGGAAAGGCAGAACGAGGGAAGATTTACTCCCATCCTAAATAATTCACAAGAAAAGGGACTGCGCATCTTTAACAAGCCATCGTTTTATGAAGCAAGGTTAACATTTTTCCTTGATTCAGTGGAATATTATAAACTCTCCGGGGTCCATTTGAGGACTTTCTACTTGGAGCAAAGGCCCGGACTCAGCACTTTTTATATTATTTAGAGAATAAAATTAACCCTTAATGGCCCAAGCTGGAATTTCTCCTCCCCAGTTAAATATGGCCCGCTCAGCAATTTCTCCCCATATATAATTACAGGCTGCTATCCATCATCTGGAGGAGAATGCTTTCCCGACATTCCAAAAGTGACGCCGTAAGCACTTTTCCTAATAGAATAAATATTCTAAATATCTCTTTTATATTTTCATTTAAATTGGAATATTTTAAAAATAATTGTCGGGACCCTGCCTGCGTGGTTGGCGCTGTGCTGGAGGGAGGTGGCAGGATGCCTGTGTTTTCCTTCTGAGGGAATGTTTATCCTGCATCGAGTCCCCCTCCACGCGCTGCCACAAAAAGTAATTAGGCCCAGGCTAATTTATTAGAGCTCCTCATCACTGCTGCTGATGTCCTGCTTTCCTTAAAACTCTCACTTTTGGCTTTTTTCCCTGGTTTTTGCTCTTTGGTGGTTTCCGCTCAGGAAAGGACGGGGGAAACACCAGATGGGGCTTAGTGGGACTTGACAGTGCTGGGTTAAAACCTGGGCTCAATGATCTTAGAGGTCTTTTCCAGCCTAAAGGATTCTAGGATTTCATCCAACGTTGTGTTTGGATCCTGGGACAGGCTGGTGGCCACGCTGGTGGTATCTGAGCACCTACGGCTCCTCTTGGGTTGTACCTCTGCCAACGAGAGCTACCAGGATGGAGAAAAGGAGAAGAGACCTCTGGGGCATCCACAACTCCTCTGGACAACCTGTGCCAGAGCCTCATCACCCTCACAGCCAAGAATTTCATCCCAATATCCCATCTAACCCTGCCCTCTGGCAGTGGGAAGCCATTCCCTGTGTCCTGTCCCTCCATCCCTTGCCCAAAGTCCCTCTCCAGCTCTCCTGGAGATCCTTTAGGCACTGGAAGGGGTTTTAAGGTCTCCTCAGAGCCTTCTCTTGTCCAGGCTGGACATTCCCAGCTCTCCCAGCCTGGCTCCAGAGCAGAGGGGCTCCAGCCCTTGGAGTATCTCCGTGGCTTCCTCTGGACTCACTCCAGCAGCTCCACGTCCTTCTGCTGTTGGATCCCAGAGCTGGAGGCAGAATTCCAGGTGGGACCTCACCTGAGTGGGGCAGAGAGGCAGAATTCCCCCCTCTCCTGCTGGTCACAATTGTCCAAAGATGAGCAGAAATCCCACACCATAACCCATAACCCATTTGGAAAACGGCACAGAGGAGTCAGGGCACTCACTAGGATTCCCAAGGGAACACCAGCATGGCCAACCCTCTCCCTCAGCCATGACACGAAAAAGTGAGATCCTGTGACTTCCAAATTCCTTTGCAACAGCAAATGGCAGCTGGCTCCAAGCCCTGCTCCAGGAAAGCTGCTCTCACAAGCTCCACGTTACATCGGATACAAAAAGCTCACGGATGAGGCTGCAGCTCTCCCCAGGGTGCACAGGGAAGTCCGTGCAGGACTTCACCGCAGGGATCCCAACCATCCCCAGGACCTGGAGGTGGCTCCATGAATCCCCCAGGCACAGCTGGATGCTCAGCTGGCTGAGCAAGGCTGGTCTTGCTCCTAAAACTGAGCCACAGGATTTAAGGCTCAGGTTTTAACCCGTCACGGAGCCAGTGTGGGAAATAAGCATTAATGCCTATAGATCTTCTGGGTAAAACACGGAATCCTAAATATTTTCCTTCATTTTTCATCTATTTAAGTGAGGGGCCTTCAGGGCAGGTGCTTCCAGCTTGGACAAGGATAACACAGACACTCCATGAAGGCTCCTCCCAGGGAAACACCAGCACGCTGATGAGCTGAAGCCTTCGATTTCTTTCCCCTTTTTCCCAACCAAACCACTTTGCCAAAACCCTTTGGAAAAGCACAGGACTGCTGCTCATCCCATCCAGGTGCTGAGCAGCTTCCAGCTCTTCCCTGTGGTGCCGTGGCTCGTGCAGGAAGCTGCTCACAGCCCGGATAAATCCCTCTTTACCTTTTCTCCCATGGGACAATATCCTTTGAGGAAATCCTGGCACACTTCTGCCTTCCTGGACACGTAGACGTGGCTGTAGGGGCAGTTGCTGTTGCTGCAGATCCCCTTCAAGTAGTAGGAACACACCGGCATCTGCAAGAGGAGGAGAAATCCGTCAGCATTCCCTAAACCGTGACTCGGAACCATTGCAATCCCCGGACCTGAAATAAACGCGTGACAAATGTAGAATAAACAGAAATCTTTTGCCAGCCACCGACCCCAGAGGTATTTTTAGCTCTTCCATTGGTTTCCTGCAAGGCAGCTCGCTGGTATTACGTGTTCCTGGTGTTTGGATACTCAGGGAGAGAAGGCGATTCCCTCAGCATCCTTCAGGGTGAAAAGCTGGAATCTGCCACCAGGAAGAAAATTCCCTCTGGGCAGTGTAGGGAAGGGCTGGGGGAAGGTCACAAACTCTGGGAACACCTTTCCCAAGGGATGAAGCAGTGATGGAGATGGGAACAGCAGCGCAGGGATCACACCCAGCCCGGCTGCAACATCCCACAGGGAATTCTGGCCATCACAAAGGCCAAAATGGCATCCTGAGGGTGCTTCCCATTTGGCTCTTCCGTGGAAATGGAGCTGGCTGGAAGAGGGGTAGATAAAGGCTCAAAAGGTGGTTCCTAGAAAGGGGGAAAAAAGCACCTCCGCAAGGATTCTGGGGGGGCTGCATCATCCTAAGGCATTATCCTGGAATTCCTCAGGGCTGCGATGCCCGTCCCTGTGCACTGGGGCAGGAATGCTCCAGGAGGGAGGGAAAGGAGGAGGAGAGGCCAGGCTCCAGCACTGGAGAGGGAGAGCAGGGGGATACACGGAGCAGATCCTCGATCCCGCGCTCCCGCATTCCCGAGCTTCCGCAGCGCGACAGCCGACGGGGAAAACTGACAGAGCGAGGATTCTCCTCGTCGTCCTCAAAGCTCAAACTTCACCTTCTGCCAGCTGTTATCATTAAAAACAAATCACCAGCCTGCTGCCATATTTCAGCATCCTTAACTCACCGGCTACCTCCGGCAGCTTCCCGCTTCCCGCCCCGACCAGGCAGCTGCCGCCGGGAACGGGCGCTTCCTGAATGTCCAGCTGCTCCTACATCCCGAATTTCCTCACTGTTCGGCATGGTATTGATCCCTCCATTCACCAGCAGCATCCTGGTCCCACCAGTTCAAGCATCCCCAACTGATATTTACGATCCTGCAATATCCATGGCCCGGGGGGCTCTCTGGAAAAATCCCTTATCCCTGAAGGGCACATTAAGGGTTGAACTGAATTGCCTCGCTGGAGGCCGAGAGGAAAGAAAACAAAGGGTGCTTTGCAAGAGGAGAGTTTATTTTTAATTGTCTTTTAACTGCAGACATTAACATAAAGGACAGGGCTCTGGGGCGATCTTTGGCGGTGCTGGTGGTGTGACCGTAAACGATTCCCTTAATGTAGTTTTTGATATAGAGCCCAAATTAGCTCTAATAAAAAGGGATAATAAAGGCAGCTCTCCGACAAAAATAAACTCCTCCTCGCTGTCAAGCCCGAGCCATTATCAAGAGGAAGCAGCGCTCTCATTTCAATTAACCTTGTTTGCACCCCAGCACGTCCACACAAATAACAATAACATTAATTCAAGGCACTGGGGCGCTGCGGCCGCCTTCGACAGCTTTGACTCTCTACAAGCTCTGGAGGCAGCAGCTAAATGAACCCGAAACTCCACGTGAGCCTCCAAATTGCTCACAACTGAGTTTTGAAGCTCTATTAGGGAGAAAAATGCTGATTCTTTCCGAGTTCCTCAAGGGGAAAAGCTGTTGGAACAGCAGCGGGCGGCTGCTCGAGTCCCGGCCTCTCGCAACCTGCACTTCCTTCAGATTTCCTGGGTTCTCCCCATCGCTGGGATGTGTCGGTGGCTCTGATCCACTGGGGGAAAACTCCTTCTGTGTCACTTCAGGGGATGCTTCTCACCAAAGGCTCTGCCTGAGTGTCCTGTGGAGCAAAATTCCCCAAGCAGCCAGGCCCTGGCACAGGGTGCCCAGAGAAGCTGTGGCTGCCTCATCCCTGGAAGTGTCCAAGGCCGGGTTGGACAGGGCTTGGAGAAACCTGGGACAGTGGAAGGTGTCCCTGCCCATGGCAGAACATGAAGAGCTTTCCCTCTTCCCCAGGCTCCTTTTTCTATCGCCAGAGGGTGATGGAAACCACTGGAGTTTGGATCTCCAAAGCTCCGGGACCATCTGGAGCCACCCTCCATCCTGGAGGCCATTCCCGGCTTGGAGCAAGGGGTTTGCTGCTCTAGGACGGGGAGAAGCTCCCTGCAGCTGCAACAGCTGAATCCACGTGGTTTCCCACAGAAAACAGGGATTTTTCCCATAGAAAATGGTGACTATTTCCATTTTTCAGTGGGGAAACTGAGGCATGGTAGTGCACCAAGGTTGAGAAATGGCTTTGTCCTGAAACCAAGAGCCAAACCCTGCGAGCCCTTGATTCTCCACCTCCTGGATTGGATACCCCATCCCAGTAAAATCCCATAGAGGTGAAATACACAACACTATGAAGCTCCTCTGATGAGGAGGTTTTGGGGTGTCCCTCTCCAATAACCACAAAGTGAAATTGAGGGGACCAACAAAATCAGGAATTCCCGAACCGCCACGTCACCCCACATGGAAAAAAATCATGGATTGCATTAAAATATCCACTCAAACAGCCAAAAACCAACAATGTGCAACCCCTCATCTGAGGAAAAGGTGGGATTTGCTCCAAAAACTCCACATGCAGGAGGAAAACTGCTTCCTTCCTCTGCTGAGAGCCTTCACCTGCTTTTCCCAGCCCTGATAAATGAGGGAAAAGCCACCTTTGCCAAGAATCACCTGGGTTAATGGGGAGCTCCGGGACCTGGAAAGCAAAGTTGCCTCTCGCTTTGGGAAGCAGCATTCCCGTGGCAATAAATCACCCTGGAACAAGTTTGAACTCCATGGAGGAGGTTGTTTCTCTTCCAGCCCTAGCTGATGACAAGGTGGCAAACAGGGAGACCTTTGAACCACCCTCAGGGTGGTTAATCCTGTGAAAAATAATCCACCTTCCCAACGGAGCACGGCGGGAAAAACGTGCTCTGAAAGCTTTTCAGAGCTGGCACTGCCTGCTTTGATTTTGGTTTGTTAATTAATGATTCATCTTGAGTTTAGGCCATGCTTCGTTCGCTCAGGACAAAGGTGAGATGGGCTGAGGTCACTGCATCCCACGGGATCCCATCCCAGGGATTCTGTCCCCAAAATGCTATTGGCAAACGGCTCCTTGACATGGTCACTCCTTTTTAATTCAGTTTTATTACCACGATATCACTGTTATTCTTCTCTAACTGGTGAGGTGCAGGTAAAGGTTGAGCTTTCCATCATTCTCAATTTATCCATCCAAAACAGAGCCCAGAAACCGAATTTTGAGGTCCTCCTTGAGGGACCAAGACGCACCAGTGTTCCTGGAGGGGAAACTGAGGCCACATCTCCACCAGGAATTTAAACATGCCAAGGAATATTCCTGGGTGCAGAGACCATAAATTCATCCACATCCAACTATCACATCCTTTGGTGGATGAACCATGAGCTGCACCAGCTCCGTGGGCATGTCCAACTCCCAAGTTTCACCCAGGTTTTTGCCCTGGGACCAAAAAAGGCTTTACCACCTTCTGAAATTCCATTTAATTTGGAGTTTATGGTTCTGCGGATGAATTTCAATTCTTCGGCTCAGAGGTGCAGGCAGAGGGTTGCACATCATTTACTTGGATGACAAGAAGTTGTTGGCCTCACTAATTACAATAATTTTGGATAAACCAACAGCCAACCCCACTGCAAAGCTTCCTTCATTCTCGGCTTCTTTATTTCTCAAGTCTGACTCTGTTACAGGATGAAAAAAACCCCTAAACTGTCCCTTTTTCCACCCATCAATCCTCATCCCCATTCCTGCTCCGACACGCCACAAGCCAGGGAATGCAGCTGTCCCTGTCCCTGTTTTATGTACTCGTGATTAAGTGACTCTGAAGAGAAATCCATGTAAAAAACATCTGGTGCTCCGCGTCTCATTCGGAGCGACTTCCCGGATAACTTACGAGCTCCCCACAGACAAGGAACGTGCCTCAAGCACCTCGGCTTCCGTGCTGGAGTCTCCAAAGCTACATCCAAGCAGAGATCCCAGCCACTGAACACAGGCTGAGGTGCTAAATCATCGATGATAAAGCCAAGATAAAAATCCCGGATTATTTTTCCACCTTGTGTAATAAAACCACGGAGCTCCGAACACGTTAGGAACGTGGGAAACAATGAACTCCAAAGTTGCTCCACCACGGTTTCAACCTGATTTTGCTGCTCGGATTTTTAGAAATTAGGTTTTATTAATTTATAGCTCCAAGTGCTGTTTGTTAAAACATCTTCCAACCCGAGCACAGAGGGATTTCCAGGGAAATGTGATCTTATGGAAGTAGGGAAGGATTAGATGCAATTGAACGGACTTGATGATCTTGGAATTTTTTTTTAGATCTCTGAGGTCTCACAGGTCTTTTCTAGATCTCAGCCATAGGGTGGCAAGGCCCTGGCACAGAGAAGCTGTGGATGACCCATTCCTGGAAATATTCAAGGTTGGATGGGGCTTGGAGCAATCTGGGATACTGGAAGGTGTCCCTGCCCATGGCAGAAGGGCTGGAATGAGATGATCCTGAAAGTCCCATCCATCCCAAACCATTCCATGGTTCGGTCATGATTCAGGAGCCTGAACAGCTCAGCAAGGGAACTCCCAACTCAGCTGGAAGCACTCAGTGAGGAAGAACCTTCCTGCAACCACCCCCTTGCACACAGAACCACATTCCTGCTGGGAAGTCACACAGACCTTATCCTTGGACACCTTGTGGGAAAACGGACAGGTCCCATCCGTCTTCTTGCACGTGCCACGGAGAAACCTGGAGGTAAAGCAGATGGAGAGGGTTGAACATGAGCTGGGTCACAAAACGCGTGGTTTTATACAAAACCACACCATTGTTGCTGAGTTTGTGCATAAAACCCATTTCACACCATAAATCACCACGGATCCGTCTTGTTGGAAGAGCAACTGATGATTCCTGATGAATTTTATTCTTTCATCATATTTGGCTGCTCGTTAGTAGGCAGAGCAAGACTTGGACCCCAAAATTCAGACATGATGCTCCCAGAAGGAGGAAGGTCCTTCCCAAAGCCCTGTTTACTTCAGGTTGCCCAGAAAGGTTGTGGATTCCCCATCCCTGGAAGTGTTCAAGGCCAGACTGGACAAGGCTTGGAGCAACCTGGGATAGTGGAAGGTGTCCCTGCCCATGGCAGGGGGAGTGGACTGGATGATCTTGAAGATCCCTTCCAACCCAAACCATTCCAGGATTCTATGATCCCATTCTATGAGATACTGGATGAAGCTCCAGGTGTGAGTGGCCAATGACCAGGAGAAGCAAAGACAGGCCCAGAACAGGAATCAAATCCCAAAGCACATGAGGATGTTTGGAGTCAGAGTTTTCCTAGGACTGACAGAGTGAGAGCAGATAAAAAAAAATTTAAAAATGATAAGGGAACGCTAAAGAATGGGATTGGGGATAAAGGAACCAGGATAAGGAGACACGAAACTGGGAGAAATCAGTGTTGTCCTCCAATGATCCATGGAAACGAGACAGGATGGAGACCCAAAAGACTTCAAGGAGCACAATTCCTAAAGTAGGCAAGGAATTATGGGATTTGTTATGGGAGAATGAGTGAGAAGGAGTAAAATCAGTTAAAAAAAACAATAAATCACCTTCCCCTCCTCTATCGTCTCCCATCGAGCTTTGAGCAACTTCCAAGTGATTCCAGCACAGCAGCAATTTTATGGAGAAATTACTCCAGGAGTTCATCAGTGGAGTTGGCTTTTCCGCACTTTTTAAATGACTCATAATAGAGTTTAATCAACTCTTGGGCATGTCTAATGAGCTGCCAACATGGATCAGTTCTCCTGGAATAAATCACCGAGTCTCAGAGCTCCACGACATCACAGGCTGAGGGATTCAAACCTGTGGCAGGGATCTGAGGAATGCTCCTGAAGGAATAACCCGGAGTGTGGTCAGGGCAGGGGCTCAAGTCACCCAGCCCAGAAAAGAAGGCTCCAAAGGGACCTTAGAGCC